>JAKELH010000429.1:0-65125 GCA_021525015.1 Lactarius pseudohatsudake
TGTCCTTGACCGGTTCACCTACTTCCTTCATCTCCACGTCGTTGTCCTCTGCAGGTTGACTGGGCTGTTGTTTTAGAGGAAGGAACTTGATCTTCTGTGACGCCTGGGGCATTGTCGGTTCCTCAGGAGCTGCCGATGTGTCCGGTGCCGTCAGCTCTTCTAGCGCTGCTGACGCCGCTGGCAGTTCAACTGATGCTGCCGGCAGCTCATCTGGCGCTGCAAGCTCCTCTGGTGCTGCCGGCAGCTCATCTGATGCTGCAACTTCTCCGGCGCTACCGGCAGCTCGCCTGACACTGCCGGCCCAGTCTGGCGCTGCCAGCCCCTCCTCCGATCCTGCCGGCGATACCGGTATCTCAGGCATGTGCGCTTGAGAGACTTTGCCACCTGTGAATAGAAAGTAAAAGTGAAATAAATGATGGTGAAAATGGGCTCACCAATGTCCTCCCACCAGCGGTCCTCTCTTGAAGGGAGGAAAGAATGAGATCCGGAAAACTGCAGAGGCTTTGTAGTACTTGTGCATCAACAGGTCTGATGGTTTGGTGCAATGAGAGAAAGATCTTCGCCACGTTTAAGGACAATGGTGAGCGCTGCCAGTATCGGGTGCAAAGCCGGTTCCTCCTTCATCGGGTGCTGCTCCTTGGCCTGGAAAAAGGCCTGTATTGATTTGTCCTAATTAAAAATGGAGATGAGATCAACAAAGCGTCTAAATATTGCATGTACCTTCTCATGCTCCAACTGTTTCTTCCACAGCTCTTTATCTGTATGCTCTTTGACGGAGCCATATGCATCCATGGCAAGCTTCAACACGGCACGCAATCTCAAGGAGGGAGGACATGGTTTGATTGGAAAGGATAGTTGGTTGGTGAGAATGTGGAGTTGAAGTTTTCGTAACCAAGCTGCCGAATTTGAGATATGACTAAGCAAACGAAATTGACCCCGAGTCGTCTTTTGCCCATGCCCACTTTTAAAAGATATTATCCCACTCTTCCCACTCCTAGACCACACCTTCTTCACCTTATGGCTCAGTCTTACTCTTCACTCCCTCATGAGACTGATTCCGGCATAAACAGGGAACCGATCAGCCAGGAGTAGAGGACTTTGGATTTGACACCCCTCCACCGGAGCTGCTGCCATCCATTCCTTCTGATGTCAGAACTGATGCTGCACTTCCCGGAGGTGAGGATTTTGGATTTGATGACTATCTGCCTCTCCAATCCCAGGAATCTGGGATGGATGCTGCACCATCTAGTGAGAACCACGACTTCGGAATGGATGACCCGCTTCAGCCCCCCACACTTCATTCTACCAGGATTAGTCCGGCACCACTGCATGGCACTGGAGGAGATGACGATTTTGGAATGGATGACCCCATGCCACCTGATGCCGCTAGGAAGGATGAGGAGTTTAGAATGAACATCCCTCTTCCATCTGATCCTCAAGGTCGTGGTACGTCTCACATTCACTGGTAGTAATACAAATCTGATTCTATGCATGCAGTTTGGAGTTGGGGCAATCGTGCCCCACCGCCAAGAGATACTGGGCCGAGTTTACAGTTGCCGGATACTCCTGAACTGGTGAGTCGCAGCATCAGTCAGCTGACATATTACATATTGACAATCGACTGAAACTAGCAACAAGACCGCGAAAGAGACCGCGAGTACCGAGCTCAAGCGGCATCCCTACGTGCCGAGGCCAACAGGATTTGGCAGCTCTATTCAGAGCTTCGGCGGGTATATGGTGGGGAGTCAGAATTAACTGATACGGTAGAAGAGATGGTGGTAGAACTTGAATTGGACAAATACCAGTAGGGACAGTTAATCAGTGTGCTGCATGGTCTGTGTATGGCAAGGGTTTGAGCCGGTATCGGCATCAGTACGAAATTTGTGACACTCACGAAACCAGTACCCTTTCATGGGTTTGCCAGTATTTGTGGGCATGAAGGTGTCAACGTGTCAACACCAACCATCATCTCATCGACAATCCAACGATAAGGCTCATCAAGCGCATGGCTTTGGCCCAGGGAACCCTCTAAGCATGGTCCATTCCGCTGTTAACTAACTAACCTGTAATTTTCTTTTCCTTTCTAGGGTTCAAGCAGGTTCTCACCGGCGTCACCGACGCAACATTATCACGTCACCGACACTGCCGCAGTGCTACAACACAGACACGGCACCACAAGGCCACGACACTGACATGATGCCGCCAGGTTACAACATCAACACGGCACTGTGGTGCGGCAGCGACACAGACACGGTGCCACGAGGCTACGATGGCGCTGCGGGTGAGGCCATGCCGGAATGAGCAGCCTGGGGTCGAAGCTTGGCTGCTTGAGCTGCGAGCTCAAGCAACCAAGCTTCGACTATCCCCACCGGCAACTCACACGGAAACGAGGTCGCCAATGGTGTCCCAGACAATGCTGATGCTAGTGCGTTCACTCTAGGTTGCATCGGTAAGGATAAAACGGGAGGTTCCGGTTTCGAACCTGCGAACATTCTCGTCAGGGGGCTACCGCTACCCGACCGCTACACCATCTGATTACACTTAGAGCCCGTCCGGCACATGGTTTGTCGGGCCCGGCATCAGCCAAAAAAAAGATTTGTTTTTTATTTGTTGGTCCCCGCAATATGACCGTCCGGTGCAGTTGGTCGCACCTGACCGCGGCAAGGTCGCTCCCGACTGCCCTGCCAAAAACCGCCCTGCCAAAAATAAAAATGGGTATGGACCCGTTTTTATTCATTGTCGGGCTCGACAAGCTTGGTCGGGACGTGACTGTGTCGCGGTCACACATTATATAATGTCTGATAAATCACACCTGTGTCATTGCCGACTGAGATGAACGTCGACGAACACTTGAAGCAGGGCCGTGTATCAATGAAGATCAATTTCCAGGCTTTGACTACACAATACTACAGTACAATTAGGAAATTGTGAGAACCATATCAGGGAGATGGTGATACCCTCTAGGAAACAGTCTAAGATTGCGGAAGGTCTAGGGTGTGTGAAGCGTCGCAAGGTGTTGCGCAGGCCACCGCGGGACGCGAGCTGTCGTGTATGTGTCCGTGGCCATTGTGGACGCCTTTTAATTGAAGGGTTAAAGCCGCGCGCGAGTGCGGCGAGGTCGGGAAGGGAAACGGGGTCGGGAGGTCATGAGTGGTCGGAAACAGTCGTGCACGCTTCTGCGTGGCACGAAACTTTGCATAGGTGGCCGCCGGGGTTGGGAATGTGTCGTGTTCGATTCCCTAAGGCCGCGCGCGAGTGCTGCACAACACGAGGGAACTACAGTATTATCAAGATTGGTCCGCAATGAGCACAAATGTCACATTTACTCATGTGTTACAAAAATAAAATACATTTGCTTGTTGCGGCCGAGAGGTGTGTTCGGCGGTCCGACTAAATATTTTTAATGCTGGAGCAGACTGATCTATCCGACTCATCAGACTGAGGTCGCGAGCAGCTATTTCCGAGGGGCGACTTTGCACCAGACGGGCTCTTAGAGTACTATCAGTCTTATGACCTATCAAGGAAGTTGGCACGTGCGACAGCAACACCGTCGGCCGGCAAGGCGCGACCCTTAATAGACTGGTTGCGAAGAAGGGGAAACAACGAGTGGGGAGGGAGGGGTGCTTCTCGCTCGGCAATGGCCAGCTATGGCTCCCACAGGACGTAGTGACAGTATATACCCTTTCGGGGTCAAACTGTGCATTTCCGTACTCATATGCTCCCCACGGTAGGGTCCACTACCGTGGGACTCCTCAGTCGGCATCCCGAAGATCCAAGCGTACCGGCATAGTACAAGCTTGTCGGCAGAATACATGTATGGGTACTGTGGGCCAGTGCAAGCTCATTGGCAGAATACAATGCTCAGATTGGCCTACAGTGCATATGCGCATATTCTACCGATGATACTGTATTGACCCACATTGCCCTTGCGTATATTCTGCCGACGAGGTCATGTTGGCCTACGGTGCTCGTAAGTGTATTCTGGCAAAATGGACGAGCTTGTATTAGCTCATGGTGCTAATGTGGGAATTCTGCCAACGAAATTGCTTTGGGCCATTTTGAAAATGTTTATATTCTGCCGATGGGCCCATGTTGGCCACCGGTGCTCATGCGTGTATTCTGCCGATGAGCTTGTATTGGACCACAGTGCAGATGTGAGCTCATCAGCAGAATATACACATTTACACAAGGGGCCACAAGGTTGTCGGCAGAATATGCAAATGAGAACCATGGGCCAATACGAGCTCATCGGCAAGATACACATATGATCATCGTAGGCCAACGTGAGCTCATCGGCAGAATATACACATTTGTAAAATGGAGCTTGTCGGCAGAATATGGTCGCAGGCGCGGTGGGCCAATACATGCTGGTTGGCAGACTACACACATGAGCACCAGGGGCCAACGTGAGCTCAGTGACAGAATATACACATTTGCACAATGGGCCAATACAAGCATGTTGGCAGAATACACGCACGAGCATCGTTGGCCAATACAAGCTCATCGGCAGGATGCAGAGATTGGCGCCATGGGCCAATACAAGCCATTCGGCAGAATACAGTCAGGAGCACCGTGGGCCAATACAAGCTCATCGGCAGGACGCAGGGATTGGCACCATGGGCCAATACAAGCCTTTCGGCAGAATTCAGTCGGGAGCACCTTGGGCCAATACATGCTCATAGGCAGGATGCAAGGATTGGCGCCATGGGCCAATACATGCCATTTGGCAGAATTCAGTCAGGAGCACCATGGGCCAATACATGCCATTCGGCAGGATGCACAGATTAGCGCCATGGGTCAATAAAAGCCTTTCGGCAGAACTCGGTCAGGAGCACTGTGGGCCAATACAAGCTCATCGGCAGGATGCACACATTGGCACCATGGGCCAATGCAGGCCCTTCGGCAAAACACACAGACAAGCACAGCAGGCTATTACGATCTCATCGGCAGGAGGGCACATGTGAATTGTGGGCACATGCAAGTGGTTCGGTCGGCAGCTGTCCTACTAACAGCACTGATGTTGTGGGCCCACGACAATTGTTCGTCAGGAATTTATGCATATGACTTATAGGCCCATCTGAGAGTGTTGATCATTGTTCACAAAATATCATTATAGGCCCATCGGTATACATACACTATACACCTAAGATGGGCCCATGGGCTTTGCCGATGTGTAAGGCAAGGTTGCCCATGGATTCTACCTAGTGCTATGACAAGGATCTGCGTCATGGGCTCCACCACGACATTGGGCCCATTTGAAGCATTCGGCAGCATCTGCCAGGTGAATGCTGGGCCCATTCAGGTCAATCGGTAGCACCACTCAGAAGTGACATTGGGCCCATTTGAGGCATTCGGCAGCATCTACCAGGTGAATGCTGGGCCCATCCAGGTCAATCGGTAGCACCACTCAGAAGTGACACTGGGCCCATTTGAAGCATTCGGCAGCATCTGCCAGGTGAATGCTGGGCCCATTCAGGTCAATCGGTAGCACCACTCAGAAGTGACACTGGGCCCATTTGAAGCATTCGGCAGCATCTGCCAGGTGAATGCTGGGCCCATTCAGGTCAATTGGTAGCACCACTCAGAAGTGACATTGGGCCCATTTGAATCCATCGGCAGCATCTGCCAGGTGAATGCTGGGCCCATTCAGGTCAATCGGTAGCACCACTCTGAAGTGACATTGGGCCCATTTGAAGCATTCGGCAGCATCTTCCAGGTGAATGCTGGGCCCATTCACGTCCATCAGTAGCACCGTTCAGACATGATATTGGGCCCATTTGAAGATATCGGCACCTGACCACTAGTTGAACCCTGGGCCCACGGTAATCTATTTACAATGTTTTCCTGTATGCTAATTGGCCCACCTGAGCAACTTGGCAGTTCTAACCAATGGGCCCATCCATGATTTACATTCTCTTTTATTGCATGGGCCCACGTGGTTTTTACCGTAATATTCGGTCTATTTGCAAGTGGGGTTTTACATACACATCGTGCATACTTCACACCATTATGTGGTTGTTGATGGGCGCTAGTGATGGTAAAGTTCAGTTCGAACTTCGGTGCGAACCCGAACTTTCCTGAACCGAACCCCGGTTCAGGGTTCGGGTTCGGCCATTGACCCGAACCGGACCGACGGTTCCGTTTGGGGTTCGGCAAAACCCCGATTTTCGTGAACCGTCGTGAACTGTGTTTGTTACGACCCAGCCGGGTCGTTCAGGCCAAAGGCCACTAGGAGTCAATGCGAACGCTCGAGTACGCTGACTCAGCATGAGGTTCCGGGGTCTTGCTCTGTACCCTTTGCCTTTCCAGGCCTTAGAGGGGACTCCAGAGAGTGCTGGGCTACTTTGACTCAGTAGCAGAGGAGACTAGCTTTCCTGGAGCACAGGAGGAGAGTAGGAGGCTGGAATTCTTCAAAGACTAGAATGCCGAATACACACATAATGATCAGCGGTGGCTTATATGATTGATACCCCAGCCGACGCCCAGATTCTTCTATCGTTCATACTCAGCCGACGTCGGCCGACGTCGGAGACTCCCACATCATTGATAGTCCAGCCGACGCCGGCTGGAGCGGGGGGTCCGCTTTTCATTTTACAAGCCTATGAGAGTAGATACATCACTCATATTGAGTCCGTGTGTCTGGAGTATGGATAAATGTTTGTGATCATTATGTGATTGAGGGTCATATGTATATACAACAAAGTGATGTGGGAACACTGTGTAAATGTACATGGGTTGAAGCGATTGACATAAGAATGCATCCAAGCATGGACCTCCCGACTATCTTGAATAGGTAACATGTCCAGTCAATTGATACACCTCATATCCATGGTTCAGGTGGCTTATGATTGGGAATATGAATGGACACCCCGACAATATAACTATTTATATATTTCTATCTGTCTGAAGAGATAAACATAAGAATTCATCCAGGCGCGGGCATCCCGACCACCTTGAATGGGCAACATGTCCAACCAGTTGATACACCTCATATTTACTGGTATCCATATGGGTTTAAGGGGACCATTATTGAACACACAGACGAATACTCTGTCAGCATAACCATGTGCATGTCTATCTATCTGTTCATCCTCCAGATGTCAGGATGAATTATAGCCGCACCCCTACCAGTATCCATGTTCCTGTGCAGTGGTCAGAAATCTGGGAACAGGTTCATTATTAGCCACTTACCGGACCTTCTCTGTCACCTTGATAGTCCGTTTGAGTTCTTCCTCTTTCGCTACATGGGGTTTATGGCCAACTTGCATCTCTTTCCCTCGAAGCTGGGGAGAACATGATGGTCCTGCCTCATCTAGATGTTTATAAATGAATTGGCAGCATATGGTGTGATGTGGATGATATGCAGACCGGGTGACAATGATCCATTCACACTTGAATGATTGTATTCAGCAGAGGCGGGGCCCCGTCATCATCTACATCCAATTCTGTCGTTGTATTCAGTTGAGTGGATAACACAATGACAATCAGACTCACCAGGACACACTTCCTCTGCCGCACAAGACATATTCAAGGGCAGGGACTCCATGGTGCCTTCATCCTCAGATGGATCACCACCATGAGATGAACCACCTGAAGACCTATTAGCATCAGTCTTGTCAGATGAATCATTGTCGTTGGGTGAATCATCTGAAGACTTATTAATACTAGTCTCCTCATCCTCCTGATCAAAGTCCTGACTATGCGGAAGGACAAAGTGCTCTTCATCAGATACAGGTGATTGCTGGAGTTTAGCCTTTCGGACACTCCGCCCACGCCTTGGGGGATCTTCTATATGAGCAAAGAGTGGAGAGGTTGGCTCCCACATCAGGGGACCAATACCCTGATCTTGTCTTTCTCTCCAATAGTTCAGCAGACGGAAGACCTCTCCAATCTGGATCTTGGATGGGTCCTTCCACTCAAACCCATTTGGAATACATTCGTTGCTGATCCAGGAGGATGGATCCTTTGTCAATGATCCCCATGGAATGGTCAGCTTAGGCTTTCTGGTAACATAACCTAATTCTCATGTTATACTGCTGCACATTGATCGAAAGAAGGGGCTCACGGATATGTGCAGTGCAATAATCCCTGAGTAATGACTGAACGACTTTGGTTTTATATCCATCATGCATGGTGACTGTTGGAAGTTCAGGACGTCCCTTTTTATTGACTACAAGGGGGATTGGGGTTGTTATGGTCTTTGAGAGGCCCTTCTTCGGAGGTTCCTGTGCAGTATCTGGGACATGCATTTACGATATATGGTTACATTAGACAAGATGCTGGCCATACCCTCTGCGAAGCACATCCTCCCAAATTGAGCCCATTGGTCCCAGAGGGCAGCACTCTTCCAGTCTGGGCAGAACTTCCGAAAGTCCTTTCCATCCTGCAATACACTGTTCACATCATTACTAAAATGATTGACAGTCAGCATAGACTTGGATTAGGGATACATCTTTGGATGACTTACAAGCCAATCCTGAGGTTGTTTTCTTCACTCTCATACGCTGTGAGAACGATGGAACGAATGCCGCATGTCTTATAGAGTTGACCCTGAAAGTCTTGGATGATCCGCTCACGCATAGAAGATGCCATTCTGTGTAGGGGTATGAGAAGAATTGATCAGAGTATATGTTTGCATACCTGGATTGAATATGCTTCGGTGGTGTGTTCTCAGACCATTCATTGGCAGCATCTACATACTCTTCTTGATCCTCTGGAGATACCGCATTCCATAAAGCAGTGGTTGCATCTTGGAGGGCCCCCAAGAATGCGCGGTCCCCTGGTTCTTTCCCAGAGTCCTCCTTTGCACGCTCCAGGACCTCATCACGGTGCAAGTGATAGTATGCATTCCTAGCGGACCACTTTCGAGTGAACTTGATGTATTGACGCCTTGGGCGAACATAGTGGTTATAAAACCATTTCTGTATTTTCTGGAATGTGTAAGAAGCAATATATTCTTTGTCAAATACATGTGGCCTACCTTGGTGGCCACCTTCTTATCAAATGGTGTACCTGAGGGGCGGAGTCGATATAGCTGAGCCATGGCCTTCTCAATTATCCTGGTACGAAGAGGTGTATCGGCACATTGGAACTCTTCAAGATATTCTCGTAATATATCTGCATCTCGAGGAGTGATGGAAAAGCCTGGGTCCACTGACTGCTCTCCTTGGCCCGGTGATATCTCGGACTCTCCGCCATGGTCAGAGTCGCCGATGTCGTCGCTGTGCATACTACAGGGGATATTTATCCAATGTGATCAGAAGATAGGATGTGTGTGGATAATCATCCTGAGCATTCAGATACCTAAATACATGCCAGGAGTATTGATGAAACAAATATATCGATACTGACACCCACCATGTACCAGGATACCCTGAGGGTAAAACAGGAACGCACAGATTTATCTGACAATGCGACAAGTTTAGATGGGTTTACCTTGTGACCCTTATTGATATGCACCACACAGAACGGATGGGAGATATGGGCACGAAATATAGTCTCACAAATGTATCATGCTTGGATAGACATGTTCACGCGTCGAGAGCGGACTTCCCGTCACTTATGAATCATGCAATAGATGTTTCCACAGAGCACGGGTTATGTACTGACATGTAACAACTGGTTCTTGTGGACAGTATCTGTAGCTTCAAATGTGTCTTGCACATGGCTACATATGCATGTGCCACAAGAGCGGACCTCCCGCTCTTGATTAACCATGTCATAGATATTGACAGAGTAAATAGAATATACCAATGAACATAAGACTTATCATAACGATAAAGGATTGTAATCACATACACGTGAAGGGGTTGCATTGAATATATTATCAATAAGGGTCCGCGTTTCAGCAGTGTTAGAGATACAGGACACTCCGAAGTGGTACGAATATACAAAGCCGATGCATGACATTGTGTCTAAAACATGAAGAAGGAAGAAACAAATCGATGTGCGACGATATTGATTGTGCATCGTTCTGCATATGTCTCACGCTTGGCTGGACATACGTAGATCTTGGGTACGGGTCTCCCACTCTGCCGACTCATGATATGTCCATGAAGAATATTATATTGATCAATGAAATATTACACGTGGCCTAGCACTCAAGGACTGTATGGAATGGCTATTTGGTATTTGAACGCTCATACAATGTGTTGGATCGATTGTAGATAAGGGGAACGCGGGAAGTCCGCGTTCCCCCGCTCTGATGACTCATGATATGTCCATGAAGAATATTACATTGATCAATGAGATATTGCACGTGGCCTAGCACTTAAGGACTGTATGGAATGGCTATTTGGTATTTGAACGCTCATACAATGTGTTGGATCGATTGTAGATAAGGGGAACGCGGGAAGTCCGCATTCCCCCGCTCTGATGACTCATGATATCAGCATGAAGAATATCACATTTATTAACGTAGCCTGGCACTCGAGGACTGTGTAGAATGGCTATGTGGTATTTCAACGCTCATATAATGTGTTGAATCGATTGTAGATAAGGAGAACGCGAGAGGTCCACGATTTCAATGGCATCAGATAGCTTACATCTTTCAAGACGTCTGACACTGCGAATCGATATCAACACACGTTTGGGATACGTGATCATGCTTGAAACACATGCACAATGAATATGATACAGGTGCTACATCAGAGAGTCATCATTCCAAATATTTGACCAAAGCCTCCATATCGTGCAGCGCCTTCAGAAGCGTATCATTGACGACTTGGACGCGACCCCTCATCTCTCTCAGGTCATCCCACACATCTGCAATCCTCATCTTGCATCGTTCCATCCTGGACTCGACGCTCCCTAGGTCCTCGGGCATGGGCAATACAGGCAGAGAGATGCCCATAGCGTGCTTGTATATACGGGTTGATGGGGCTGAGCGCGAAGGTCGCATGCGAGGGAAAGAGCTCCTGGAGTCCTAATTAAGTGTTAGGAGTCAATCAATAATCTCAGACGTATAATATTCACATACCTTGCGTTTCGGGGTGTCCACCTCCAGGGGACCGAAGAGATGATGAGCTGAGCCTCCCGTGTCATCAATATCCATCGTGTCTGGCATCTAAACGTGTGAACGGGTGCGTTAGCTGAGGTATTAATCACAGTTGAAACGACGTACCTCTAAAGCTTCTGCTGGGGTCGGATCGCCCGCAGGAGGCACTTCAGTGGACTGGCTCTCAACGGAGATTGTCTCTGCCACACGCGATGCACGTTCATAGTCCTCAGATGCACTGCGCACAACCCTTTGCGAGGGTGGGATGCGATCCATATAGTTTGCAAGTGGAGAGGGTGAGCGCTTCTTCTTGTGCGTGCTCTCCTCCTATAAAACATGTGTTAAAATCTCATTTATGTTACAAATAAAGGTGCGCACACTTGGAGTATCTGAAGGATGAGGCGCGGATTGCATGGCGACAACAGGCGAAGGAATCTTGGCCAAGAAGTCGAAGCCACCGGACGCTCTGACGGATGCCGGGCGTTGCTGCACTGGTGGGCCCATAGGCTGTGGCTGTGGCTGTGGCTGTGGCGATGGCTGCGGGGACCCCGCTGCCGCACGAGACTGTGAACGAGATGGGCGAGAGATGTCAGACATATCTGTAGAGTGCACTGGAAGTTTATTTCAGTGTAATTATATATGAACTACGATAAAGTTCCATTTGGCTTGGATTCTGATTATGAGATCTATCGGGTATGCTTCCAAATCCGACTTCGGGGTTCCCGGGAATACGTCGGGAATCAGACGTGGGGCCCCCAACACGTTTCAGGGTGTATCTTGTTTCTGTTTGCAACGTTCTACACACTTGTATGCCATGGCAAGGAAGCCCCCCTCCGAGTTGACTCAGAACGAGATTAAGCTGCTCAAAATTGCAGCCAAGTTCCTCAGTGCAATGAAACATATTGAAGAGGTCGTTGCTTCGCCCGCGGAATTGGACAACATGGAGGCGTATGTTCAAGCAGAACTGGTGAGTCGATTGAATATCCTCGATGTGTGTGTTGTGTCTAATAGTATACTATTCAGAACTCAATAAATACAATATTTATGGCCTATACTGGCACCATGAAGATGCCTCGCATTCACCCGATCCTGCAGGCCCTTGGGAAAGAGTGGAAGGAGGCCGGCGAGGAGGACCGCTTCCCCGACTGGTTCCTACTATACAGTGAAAATATTACTCCACTCTGCGAACAGGTTCAGGTGGAAAATCCAGACTGGCACCCGGATCTTTCGTCGGTCGATCTTGTCTCATATATGAGTAATGTTCGTCCAAGCGAGATGTGGTGGCTCAGAGAGGTCGCCAATTGGCCACAGCCCTCACACCGTGCGTCACAAATGTCATATTGATTCATACTCATTCAAACACGTCTGTGCAGCTTCTGTCGATGCAATCCCATCGCAGGCGATGCCGCCTCCTCCTCCTCCTCCTCCTTCCTCCTCCTCCTCTTCCTCCTCCCTCAGCCCCTCCGCCGCAGGACCTCCCACCACCCACACACAACACACGAGGCAAGGGGAAAACACGGGCCAGTGACCCAGACCCCTTGGCGAACATTCCATCGAAGCCCCCATATGGGCTGAGGACACGTGTAAAGAAACGCCCAGCCACACCGGATGATCCCGTCGGGGGGTCCACTCAAATGTCCGGCGTTCCACGAGTCGAGGTGGAGCAGGCGTCTCCCCCCAGACCCACTCAACGTCAGCGCACCGACTCTGGTGCAATCATTGCCTATGGGAAGGTAAGTACTTTCGTTATATCTGTCTACATCCAATGTATAAATGGTTTGTGTCAATTCTAGGACCGGTGTGGCCCTTGCGATAAAAGCGGCGAGGCCATGTGTGTGGCACAGGCCAACAAGCGATCAATCGCTTGTGTGCGCTGCGCATTCAAGCACAAGGTGTGTGAGCCCCCTGCCTCGTGGGCTCTCCCGTTGCACCTCGCAATGGAGTCCAGAGCTGCGTCTTCTGCTCGGACGGGGTCCCCTGGTACGTCCTATCAGTTCCATGACGAGCTCACACTCTGATCGAGCCCATAAACCTCGCCGGCAACCTCGAATGCGGCAGCAGCCGTTGGAGAATCCCGCATTAGTGAGCTCGAGCGTAAGGTCGATGCGTTGGAATCCGCACTCCAGGAGCAGAGTCAGACAGTCGCCCGAGTGTTGTTCGAGGTCGTCAATGGACGCCAGGACGCACACGACACTCTCCTCATCGTCAGCAAACTGTTATCGAATCAAGGTACCGACCCTGCGTCACTCCCAGGCATCGGGGCTCCCCCATCGAATCGTCGCTCCCCTTCCCCGAGTATGCGGTCGGCGTCATCGGTCGGAGTTCATATGTCTGGCCTCACCCTATCTGATGTGCGATCCACATCTTCACACTCAAGTGCGCCCCCAAGGCGCCATCGGCAAACATCGGGTGAGCCATTATATTACCTTCCTACTGATAGTTATTCAATTCTTAATCGTGTCTACATTACAGGGGGAAGCGCTGCCTCAGGCGGACGTGCTGTGTCAAGTGCACCGGCAGTCTCAGTTGGACGTCTTACTCCATCTGGTATGTCTGCTGGATCGTCTTTGGGAGCTCCCGCAGTTTAGCGTACATGTCTGTAAATACGTTCTCAGGCCTCATCCAATCAACATGTCACGATTCGAGTATCACTGAAACGTGTGTTAGGGGTCCCCGTATCCATGTGTGGCACGTGGAAGATCATCATACAATAAGTTGGGTCAGGCATCGATCGCATCAGGGGATCACTACACACCTGTGTTATATCACTGTAAATACGTTCTTAGGCCCTCCCAGCCAATCAATGTATGAGACATGTCGCGATTCGATACACCATTCGGATTAGCATGTGGTGCACTCACTAAAATGTGCGCAACAGTTCGGGGTCCCCGCATCTACGTGTAGCATCTATGTCTGGCATGTGAGAGATCGTTACATGATAAGTCGGGCATCGATCGCATTACTGCATACGTAGTTCTCGCTCCCACCAAATCACTGTATGAGACGTGTCGCAATTCGATACACCATTTGGATTAGCACATGAAACGTGTGCAATTCACCGAAACGTGCACGATAGTTCTTCGGGGTCCCCGCATCTACGTGTAGCATCTACATACTGGCATGTGAGAGATCGTTACATGATAAGTCGGGCATCAATCGCATTACTGCATACATAGTTCTCTCTCCTACCAAATCATTGTATGAGACGTGTCGCAATTCGATACACCATTTGGATTAGCACATGAAACGTGTGCAATTCACCGAAACGTGCACTGACAGTTCGGGGTTCCCGCATCGACGGCATCGATCGCATTACTGCATACGTAGTTCTCGCTCTCACCCAATCAATGTATGAGACATGTCGCGATTCGATACACCATTTAAATGAGCACATGAAACGTGTGCAATTCACCGTGCACAACATTTCGGGGTTCCCGCATCTACACGTGGCATGTGGGAGATTGCCACATAATAAGTTGGGCATTGATCGCATCTGACTGTATATACATTTATTTCGCGCCATTCAGATTGCCACATGGTCTATTCACTGAAACGTGTGCAACCGTTCGGGGTCCCCGCTTCTATGTGTTGCATGTGGGAGATCGTCATATGTTCCGTCGCATCAGGGACTCACTGCATACTTCACTCACACTTGTTTCATTTATGAGTTTCATTAGTCTGAAGACCCTGCTTTGCATGCAATGTCGGGGACTCACTTGCACCGCATACGTCACTCACACTCGTTTATACTTCCTTTTTTGTTTTGCATGCTCATGGGATTGGTTATTCACGTGAAATGGGTCGAGTCCGGTGCATCAGATGCGCGCAATGGCATATGGGCCATCCACAGACAATCTGTGATTTGGAATCGACATGTAACAGCGACACAATGTTTCAAGGCCCCATTTCAATGTCGGTTGTTCACTGACACTGTGTGGGTTGGTCATGTGGACGTTCGGGAAGTCCGATGCGAAGTAGTTACTGGATGATATGCCTCAGTGATTCTAGATATTAGACAAATATATGATTGCATACATCCTAGCTGAGCAGTTTAGTAGTATCATATGCTTGTGCGGTCAACCACATGTCCTGTGTTAGATCCTCTTGCATGTATCATTAGTCTAGCTCATTGTCAAACGTCTTGCAGGTCACATATCCTGCATAGCTATTCAATGAATCACTTGACGCAGAGATCTATTTTCTTAAGAAACTCTGTAATATGGGGTTTGTGTAACTGTGTTCCACATCTCATAGATCAATCAAGAGCTATTTATACCATGCAATATCTGTACACTACACTGTACATCATGCAGTCATCCACATCGAAGGGAAAATGTGTACCCTCTACTACCTCAAGCACTTACCCTAACGTTTCACCCATAATTGCCAAACCAGGAACAACTCACAGCATGAATTGGGACTCCCATCGGAAGCATAAGCGGACTCCCCGCTCATCCTCCAAACATCCGTCCACCATGTTCTCCGATCCAATTGACGGCTCATCCTCTGACACGGAATCCTTTGCTGAAGATGAAATGTATGGATCAGACGCCAATGTTGAGACCATCAGTTTGAAACCTGACTCAATGGAACCACTTCCTGATCAAGCGAGCACAGTCGCGGCCAGTGATAGCATGGTAAGTATTCAATCACATTAAACTATTCAAACCATACTATCTGACATCACAAGGAGGATGCAGGCCTCATGTCTGAGACAGAGGAGATGTGCATGGATCTTAAGGACATCAAGCTTATGGCAAGCGCACTATGTGAGACAGAGCAAGTAAATGTATCACAAATGACAGGTGAAACAGAGGATAGTCAGTACCGACGACATTTGCCTCACATATCGGAGATGGCGATGGAAATAGTGATGTCGGAGCATTCTTCATGACATAGAATACATCATGTCATTGTTATCTATTGCACTTCGCAGCTTCCGATATAGAATTGGTTACACAATGGCCAGGTGTTTGAGAATGCATGGAATATCTCAGGTGTTCTGAATACATTTAATAAGAGAGAGGATTCATGTCGCCTCATTCACTATTACCCATATCTTCCTAACTCTGTCCCCGTCTTCATAATGCCTCGCAAGAACACCTTTACCATTCCTATGGGAGATGTAATTGAGGTCGTCTCTAAAACAACAAAGTCTAAGCAGGGACTGCGAACAACTGTGAAGGAGGTCCCATTCCATTCTTCAAAGCAGAAACAGTCGGGCCAGGCTTCACAAAAAGCCAAGAAAAAAGCTACAGTCGTTGAAGCACAGTCATCTAAGGACCCAACCGATGGGATGCATGAATCGGACATTCAGCTAGTAGAACCATATGAAACTGACATCCAAGACTTTCGATCAGAGGATACACGACCCCAACCGCATGTATGTGACGCAATACCTTTCATCCTCCTCAGGGCTCAGATCATTTATAGACCCCTATGAGTCAATGGATAGACATCCGAAGCAGATATCTGTACCTGTTATTGGAGATGGAGGGTTTGACAAGGGCTCCAAAGTGTTCCATGTGCACCAGTTCAATGCAGATCAAGTGCTCTGATTGTATTGGAGGCAATTATTTTTGTAAGGACTGTTGCCTTCAAACCCACATCCGGTCCCCATTCCATCGGATGGCCCGCTGGGTTGGTTCACACTTTGAACCAATATCGTTGGCATCACTTGGATTTAAGCTCTGTTTTGGACATGATGGAAAGCCATGTCCACTTACAGTGGAGGTACGAATATACTAGATATAAGAATTGCCATATATACTCATCTATAACTAGGGAGTCCAAGCACTGGCAACAGAAGAGCCACAGCCGAGTCGGCGAAGGTCCCGACGCGCTCCATCTGCATCACTCATATCTGTTGAGAAGGAGCGAGACCGTTCGTCGGGAGGTCCGCCACCTCTGACACATGCCCTAAGAGACATGCAAGGGATATCTGACACACTGTTTGACTTTGCTGGGGATGTGTTGGATTCAGCTGAAGGAAACCCACGACGTACTCGGACTGCAAAGTCGGGGAACCCACTGCTCACAGTCGTCAATCAAACAGGCGTCTTTGATATGGAAGTGCTTTTCTGTGTATGCCCCAATGCTGGCCCCAATGACGAGCAGCTACTCCAAGCGGGAATACTCCCTTCAACATTTAGGCAAATCGAGACTGCCTTCACCTTCTCAGTTCTGGATGACTTCTTGGCCGATAACCTGGAGTGCAAGACAACTGCACAACAGTACTATTCAAAGCTTCAAGGCATCACAAACCGGATGTTCCCTGACCGTGTTCCAGTACGTTACAATCCCATCCTAACACTGCAAGCAATTTTATTGATGGAGATATACAGAATCTCTACAAGCAACTCTTGAGGGCATCTCGTCAATGGCGAGATTTAAAAAGTAGGATGCAAAGCGGTCTGGGACACCAGCAGGTCGGGGACTCCAGCCAATGACGGATCCATGGCCATATTCTGTCCTGCCTGTCCTCAGCCAGGCATCAATCTACCCAATGATTGGAAGGATAGATACCACGACGACCCGTATGCATTCATTGAACAAGTCAAATATCTCATTATTGAATTGCTCAAAGGAATCAGCTCATACGGACATTCATCATGGATGGAAACTTCTCAGCAGAACACATGAGGTGTAGATCTGGAGATGCGGACCTTCCACTATCAGCAGGGATGGCCTTCATGGCAAATCCCAATTCATATAAAGCTCACCTCCATAGTGGGAAAGAGATTGCCCAGGTATGTCAGATACTATTAACAGTTCCTGGTAACTTACATCCCCATAGCCCAGCACATGTAACACATACAGGGCCATTGAACAGGCCAATTCAAGTCGTTCGCACCTTGATGTTACAGGCATCGGAGCAACGGCCTGCTGTCACGGATTCTTCGTCCCTACATCTGTAGTTGACTTCCAGAAGGGGGAGAGGTATGTCTAATGTTTAAAACATCTTAGGTGTGGATATAACGTCGCTTGCGTGCTAGGCAAATCAACATGGACTATAGCCTGTGCAAAGCCCTCTCGTACAACATGAAGGACATCCCAGTCGCGTTGGTCATGTATGACATTATGTGCCAATATGGGGTCCACTTCCAAGAGCGGGTGCAAAGGAGCCCAGAGTTATCTCTGTCCAGTTCTTTGCAGCTTCGTACTGGGATAGGCCTCTTTCACATCCATGGTCACCAAGATTCATGCTTACCCCGCTTTTCACCAAGCTATATCCCTGGGGCAAAACAGGTGGATGGGGAGATCATTGAGACATTGTGGGCACCACTCAATAACGTCTCACGGAGTATCCGCGGGATGTCCCTTGCCCATCGTCAGGAGGTATTGGATGCACACATGAATCATTCTAATTGGAAGAAGATGGTCCGCATTGGTCTGTCACATACATATCTGTTGTGCATCTGATCTTAATATACTAATCCATGTGTCAGTTCCATCACTTCTGAAGCGGTGGAAACGCATGGAAACTGGTATAGATCTCAGTGCTGAGACGTTTGATGCCCTCAATACACGTTTAGGGCAGAAGACCAAGCAATGGCTTGAAGCAGAGAAGCATGCCCAGTCCAAGCGGCATGAAGACCCTACTCTGATGGATATATATGATACAGTAGCATCCAAAGGTATTGTGACCTGATACATATGATCTATCCTATACTAATGAATATCTTTAGCTCCATCTCGTGCAGAAATTCAGCAACAGCTGATTTCAGAGGAAAGTAGAGATATTGCTACACATGGGCAAACATCTTGGATTGCATGTGGGATTAAGATTCAGGAGTTGCAGTAAGTCCATTCAATGAACCATATCATTGTTGGCTCACATCCTGTAAAGACTGGCTATCAGATATCAGCTCCGAGCACATGGTCGAAAGATCACTACAGAGGAGGCTCAGGTCATTGAAAATAAGCGGACTCGCCTCCAGAAGCTCATTGACATGTTTGGGCATCAAGGTGATTCCTTCCTCCTCCACCAGCAACTCACAGATGATTCCCCGATATCACCTTTGAGGAATTATGAGGAGTATGATCATGTGGATTATATAGGAGACCCCGAGGATACAGATAACAATCATTCAGGCCATGCTTTCCCTCATCTCACTCCTCAAGCATTGGATGGATCTGGGATGGATGGCATCAATCCTGAGGATCTTCCGATTCTTCTCCCTTCATCCCTTGGATGGGAATGGTGTGTTAGGAATGGTGTCAAGTCTCTTGCTGGAAAGGAGGTACAGCTACGCCATGCACAAGCCAGTGAATCCATTCATAGAATCCGCCTTGCCCTTGGATTCAAATCAGCCCTGTTCCGCACTCAAGTTCGACCCGCCCGCTCACAGCAAACAAAGACCCGTGCATGGAATGCGATACACAGTGTCGATACTAATCTCCATGTGCATGCACGCATATACAGCATGGCACGGGATGCATACCGCAAGATCCAACAGGCGTCAGTGAATATACAGGACCTCCCGAAACTACGTGCAGAAGACCTCCATGTAGCCACCTTGGTCCTTGGATCAGAGCCAGTAGGACAGCGTAACACACAAAAGTCCTGGATATGGGGGTTTGGTCACACTGTCGAAGATGATGGAACATGGATGGATGACTGTACGTTCTCATATTCATTTGTCCTTATATTGATGTGCTCACATATTGAACAGTCGAAAGGGTTCACTGGCTGCGTGCAAGAGCGCAGTTTGAACGATGGTTGGAGGAGCAGGACAGCATCCATAATGAAGCTGAATGGGTTCCTGCATACTTCCATGCCAAGGCAGAGATGTGGAAGAAGCTCATGATCGTCGCTACACAGGGTTCACTTAAAGGGCACCAAGCATATGCATCATACCAGATGCATGCATGGGAGGAACTATCCAGAAGCTCAGTGAAGGCCTTTACTCCGATTATGGACGCTCCATTGAAACATTGCAAACTTAAATCAATCTACCTGTCCTAACATATTTGTTCCCCATATATATGAATATCAGCTCACTTTGATCGTTTAATGATGAATTGAATGTCATTTCCTTGTTTGAAGTATATTAGCTGGCTGGACATTCAGTCCCTGCATGAGGGACAGGATATACATGCTTGAATGTGTTCTCTGTCAGATAGATAGAAATATGCACATGGTTATGCTGACAGAGTGACCGTCCATATGTTTAATAATAGGCCCCCCTAAACCCATACGGATACCAGTAAATATGAGGTGTATCAACTGGTTGGACATGTTGTCCATTCAAGATGGTCGGGAGGTCCGTGCCTGGATGGATTCTTATGTTCATCTCTTCAGACAGATAGAAATATATACATAGTTATATTGTCGGGGTGTCCATCCATGATCCCAATCATAAGCCACCTGAATCCATATGGATATGAGGTTTATCAATTGGCTGGACATGTTACCCATTCAAGATAGTCGGGAGGTCCATGCTTGGATGCGTTCTTATGTCAATCTCTTCAAACCCATGTATATTTGCAGCTTTTCCACATTGTATGAATAAAACCCTCAATCAAATAATGATCACAATAACTTATTCCCACTCGTGACACACTGAGTACTCACCACACATTCATCCAAACTCTCCAGAATCCCCATGGACTACTTACACTATCGACGCATCCACCTCACATCCATTTAGCAATGCCCTTCGGTTACCCATTGTCTATCCCTATTCTCTGTGCTTCTTGTCACTCAGGGTTGTTAATATGAGTTATGTATCCACTCTTGTAGGCTTGTAAAACGAAAAGCGGACCCCCCGCTCCAGCCGGCGTCGGCTGGACTATCAATGATGTGGGAGTCTCCGACGTCGGCCGACGTCGGCTGAGTATGAACGATAGAAGAATCTGGGCATCGGCTGGGGTATCAATTATATAAGCCACCGCTATCCATTGGCTGGAATACAAGTACTACTACAGCAGACTATATACTAAGAGGTAGGGTTTTACATAAGCTGTATGCCAGCGCATGCTACTGCTGGCAGCCAGCACATCAGGGCAAAGGGGTACAGTAGGAAACTACAAGAACATTCTAGAAAGTGCCAGAACAACGGGGCACAGGGTACAAAGGGTCAAGGGCAACATATTTGGTACAGTACACAACGAGTTGGTATCAGTCAGTGTCAGCGCAAACAGGGGAGAACGAGTCAGGAAGCAGCGAGTCAAGAGTCTAGGTCAGAAATGGCACGAGATTGTGACAGTGTTTGAACAGGTTCGAACCAAACTTTTGATACTATGTAGGCGGGTATGCGGGTATTGAAAGCATATCCCGTACCCGCCCCCGCTTTTACGATCCAGCCGGATCGGTCGTGCCATAGGGCAGAGGGTCAGAGGTCTAGGGTCCGTTGTGAGTGATGACGACGAGGCAATTAAGCCAGAAGATGAAGTCGACAGAGTCGATGAGAGGGAAGCGTTTAACTCAGACTCGCGATGAGCAGAGACAAGCTGGTTTATTCAAAGACAAGATGCGGAATAGGACTACTACAGCCTCGTACTTATAGTCGTACAAACTATGATTTTCGGGACTATTTTCTAGGGACACGTAAGTGCAGTCAGAGACGCGCAAGTGCTACTTTGTAACGTTTCATCTTTCTCGTAATTCTTCCGAGAGTTCGTCATGTGGCACGTGATCGTGACACAGCCCCCTCACTTGCCTGAGTCGTCCCGACTTCATTGTAACTAGGCGGGAAGGAGCGACGCCTGCGGATATCAGTGCGATCGTACGGTACGAAACGGAAAGAAGTAGGACCGGGGGACTGTGGTAACCGATGCGTGCAGGGATCGTGGAAGCACGGGTGTCGAAGTGGTACGACGCAGCGACTCGTGCGCTGGCAGAAGGCGTGAGGTCTAGGACAGTCGTGGGATGTATGCCTTCCTTCACAGTAAAGGCACTTCATATCCCTAGGTTCTTCACCGTGTAGAGATGGGAAACGAGCAGGCGGGATTCGCGGAGGTGGTACTGGAGCTCTTGCGGGAGGAGGGGGTGGTACAGGACGCGGGGCTATGCCGTCAAGTCGATCGAGATGAGCCCTATGCCTTCGATCGTTGGACGTTGGTTCTTCGATATAGTAATGATCGAGGCCATAGGGTAGAGGTCGCGGCAGGAAGGGATAGATACGAGATGCGATATTGGCTGCTCAGATGCGCCCGTCGATAGCTTCCGCTTCCACGAGCCAGTCGTTCCATGCGTTATCCAACTCACGCATCCTAGTGAATAAGTCGTGCTTCTGACGCAGTGAAGCACGGAAGCGATGTACGTCAGCCGCCGCACCCGGATCGCTAAGGATAGTGAGCGATCTGTCAACCTCGTGTTTGGCCGGGTGACTGTCTGAGAACAGTGTGAGCGAGTACCCAAGCTCGACTCCGATATTCTCGCGAGCTGGTCTTGGGATGGCGTACAGAGGTTTGTAATATTGTGGCAGCCCCTTTCCGTCCGTACCCAGTGTAACTGGCTGGTCCTTCTGATTAATCGCGAAGCGAATATAAGTCGCTGGACCTCTAGTGCCGTCGTCTCTGAGGATTTCCAGGGCGTAGGGCTCTGTTCGATGTGAGATCTTCCATCCCGCGCCCAGATGTTCGGGCACTGCTGGCTCTGCCAATCTGAGCTCGGGAGGCGACCTAAATGCACCATCCCAAATGTCTCGGGCCAGCTCTTCTTCCGGGATTGGCGCTACTCTCCGTCTGGCATCTTCTCCTGGATCGTCAGTGACCGGTCCCAATCCACTGCTGTTGACTGAGATAGGGGCTGGGGGTTCGATTACCGGTGGGAGTGGTTCTGGAATCGGTGGGGGAACGTCTGCAGGGTAGATGCCTTGCAGTCTTATCGCCTCCTGCGCCAGTTCTTCACGCTTTTCCCTTCGTAGTCTCTCGTGCCGTCTAGCGCGAACGCGCGAATGGCGACGCCATCGTCCGTTGTCTTCTCGGTACGTGGAATATCCTACCGAGTCCTGACGAGTAGTCGGAGTGTCTGCACGGGCGTCGTGTCCAGCTTCGACCCATGCCCAATTGTTGACGCGTCGATCTATGTCACGCCTTATTTCTATAGGGAGTTCGTTGTCGGGAACGAGGTAGTGTTGGGGAGGATGGCGCGGATGAGGCTGTACGAGAGGATCCATAGAGAGGCAGTTGATCTCTCTTCGTCTCGCGTTCGTACGCTCTTTATACTGTTGGAGACAATCTGGTGCGTGAACGTCTGTCACTGTTTCCCAACTGTCGTACGCGTCTGCGTAGCCTTTCCAGTGGACGAGATACTGTAAAACCTTCTTGCGTCCCGTTCTGCGTTCCCCTCTGATTTCTTCTACCTCCCATTCTTCTTCTCCATCGATTATGTCCGGGAGGGGCTCTTCAAAGTTTGCTCTGTGTATCTGTGTTTCGCGGTACGGGGTTAATAATGCGGCGTGGAAGATGTTGTGGATCTTCCATTGTGGCGGTAATACCAATCGATAAGACATTTTTGACACGACTTGTGCGACTATGAATGGTCCGTATCTTCGGGGGGCAAGTTTGGCGGTAGGATGCGTAGTTTTCAGATTCGTTGCTTCTAACCACACTTTCTGTCCGACCAGGTATGGTTTGAATTTTGAGTCTCGTACCCAGCTTTCCTGCGCAGTTTTCATAGAAGCGGCAGCGTGTCTTCTTGCTTCCTTGAGTGCCTCTAGACGTTTTGTTGCTTCTGCTGCGTTAGTATGGGTCGTCGTAGGTTGATGTATATGCGGCGTGAATCCGAAAAGAAGTTCGAACGGTACTTGTTTCATTGTTTCAGATTTCCAAGCGTTGAGCGTATATTGCGCTATTGGCAACCATTTAGCCCAATTGTTGTTGTGATTACTGAATATTCGGAGATATTGTTCTAATCTTTGATTTGTACGTTCCGACTGTCCATCTGTCTGTGGATGATACGCCGTGCTGATATTTTGCTTAATATCTAACGTTTTCATTAATTCTTGAAAGACTCTTGCTGTAAATCGTGGGTCTCGATCAGAAATTACTTTCTGTGGGAGTCCGTAGTGTGGTAATACGTTTTTGAGATATAGTGCTGCTGTTCCGATCGCGTCCATCGCTTCGTTACAGGGGATGAACAAGCTCACTTTTGTACATCCTTGGTCTGTAATCGTTAGTATTGTATCGTATCCGTTTGATCTCAGTAATTTAGTTATGAAGTCCAGAGCTATCGTTTGGAATGGTAGTTGTGCTTCGTCGTGTGCGATCGGATAGATCGGAATCTTCGTTTTTCCTGGTTGATTTTTGTTTGCTTGACATGCGGCGCAACCCGTAACGAAGTCTGTAATTTCGTTTTTCATATGCGGCCACCAGTAATGTTCTTGTACGGCTGCTAAGGTTTTTGTTATTCCAGGGTGACCAGCGGTTGGAACCGAGTGGAACAAGGTGATCACCCCCTGTTTAAGGTCGATGTCGTCCACGACGATGAGACGGTTTCCCCGAAAGAAGAGAGAGTCGCGTGGGGAAGCGAGGCCGCGGGCTACGAGATCCAGAAGATGGGGGCGATGACGAGTCTGCGCGGCGCGAAGGCAATCATCTAGAGAGGAGACCTCCAAAGCGCAGACGAACAGGGAGGGCGGAAGGACAAGAACATCATCATTATCGGGAACCGCCGAGGCGGGGACAGAGAGGGGGTGACGGGAGAGAGCATCCGCTTGCAGTAGAGGACCGGGGCGATGGACGAGACGTAGGTTGTAATCGGCCAAGATGTTGACAAGACGGGCAACGCAACGACTGATGCGCTGCGGATGTCGGTAATGAAGGAGGTTTGCGTGATCTGTAAGAACCGTGACAGGGTGGGGACTTCCGACGAGAAGATGGCACCAGTGTTCGAGGCCACAGACGAGGCCGAGGAACTCGCGGTCATAGACGTCGTAATTTCGTTCGGCGTCATTGAAGGTCTGGGAGAAGTATCCGATGACTTGGGGTTTCTTCCGCGGGTCGAGTTGGGTTAAGATGGCCCCCAAGGCGAAGGCCGAAGCGTCGGTTTGGAGCTCGTAGGGCGCTGAGGGATCGGGCTGTCGAAGAGCAGGGCGACTAGTTGCTACTGTGAGAAGGGTTTCCAGAGCGCGCGAACAGTCTTCCGTCCAAAGGAAGGGAATATCTTTCTTTAGAAGGGCATTTAGGGGTCGGGCGATGGTGGCGAAATTGGGAATAAATGGTCTCTGATAGTTGAGAACACCCATCGTACTTCGGACCTGCTTGACAGTCGAGAGAGTTCGTGGCCAATCGCACAAACCACTGACCTTGTCCGCTCCCATTCGTATAATCCCGCGATTAATAGTCATTCCCAGGTAGTCGATTTCATGGACTTCGAAGACGCACTTTGCTAGCTTCAGAAAGTAGCTTTCGCGTTGTAAGACATCGAGAACCGTGCTGACAATTTCGCGATGTCTGACGAGATCGTTGCCGGTAGCAATTAAGATATCATCCATATAGACGTAGAGTTCTCCAGGATATTGGTCCAGAAGATGTCGGAGCATGCGATACATAGCGCGAGAGAACGTTGCTGGCGAATTTGTCAGTCCAAAGTACATAACGAGCAGTTCCCAGAGACCCAAAGGCGTTTTGAATGCTGCTTTCCATTGGTCTCCGTCTTTGATGAGAATATTATTGTAACCCTCAGCGTATATCGAATTTGGTGAAGAGACTTTTATCGCCCAGAGAAGTCAAAATATCACTGATCAATGGCAGTGGATATTCGTCTCTGACCGTCCAAGCGTTCAGAGCTTTGTAATCTTGTACGGGCCGTAACGATCCGTCTTTCTTTTTAATGAAGAAAAGCGGTGACGCGTATGGGGACTTCGATTCTCGTATATATCCTTTTGCGCTTTGTTCAGACAGGAAATCGCGAAGGTGTTTCATTTCGGCTACGTTCATAGGATACACTTTTGTACCTAGGTGATCGGGTGCTCCCTCCTTTAATGCGATGGCATGATCATCGATTCTAGATGGTGGGAATCTTTGTGCGGCTTCTTCCGAAAAGACTGTCGAGAAGGCCGCATATGCATCGGGTAGTTCCGTTGTCTTCTTCACGCCGGCAGCCATGGCCATTTTTTGTGCTATCGTCTCATTGATTCGTTCTCCTCCTTGACCGATCGACATGGGTCCTCCGTTATAGGTTCTCGTGCTCCAGTTGATCGAAGGGTTCTCGTACTTGGAACCAAGGAATCCCCAAGATCGCGCGGCAAGAGCCGAGATCTGTAATGAAGAAGTCGAGAACTGTGCGAGTCACCGCCGTCTGTTAATGTAAGTCTGCACTTTTCTTTAGTGCGCCTGCGCTATTGGCTGTTCCATCTGCGTTGTGTACTTCTATTGTCGCGATTTCTTCCGTGGTGAACCCGAGGAGTCGTGCTGCTCCTTCATCGATGAAGTTTCCACTAGCGCCGGAATCTAGGAGGAGTAGTAATTTCTGATTGGTTCCTCGTACGTCTGCTGCAATTGTAACCGATTGTTCTCTGACGCTTTGGATCGCATTGATCGATAGATCGTCGTTGTCTTCCCCTGCGTCTAACAGGAGCGTCGAAATGAATTCCTGACGAGCGCTGGCTGACATGTTCAAGACTGCGCGTTTTAGGTTTTCGTCGTCTATCACGAGAGAAGGAGACGTTTGTGATGTCTGTGGTACGCTCGACGTTGTAGCTGCGACCGTATTAATCTTTTGTCCTCCTATTTGCGTTCGCTTCTTCGGACAGGCCGAGGAAAGATGTCCTTGTATCATGCAGCGGAAGCAACGGCCTTCCTTTTGACACTTCAACTTTTCTTCCAGGAGTTCGTTTCGTTTGCCACGCTGGTTTTGCAGATGTCGTCTGGATATTATCGACATCCATCAGGGACGACTTGGTCGTTCCGTGGCAGTGGTCGTGGAGCTTTTGTGGGTAAGACTGGCTGCGTGTTTGGTTTTCCGGTACTGATGTTGGCTATAGCATTCGAGATGGCTTTGAAACTGTTGTGATTCTTCTCTTGCGTATTCGTGCCATTCCTGACATTTTCTTCGGCATCGGTTGTCTGCGGAGACAGCTGATGATCAGTCCTCTCTTCAACCCCTTTTTGAAGAATTCGATGGTGCCATTAGCGTCGGGGTCCCATTTTGCCGCAGTGGTAAGGCGGTTAAACTCGGCGATATATCCGTCTATATCGTCTCCCGTCATTGTGAGCGACATTAACTTCTGATGTGCATTCTGTTCGCTCAGCGTATCAGTCCAAGTATCCGTGAATGCCTTTCTCGAAATTCGTCCATAAGATTTCGTCTGTTTCCGCGAGCAGGGGCACAGCTGTGGTTATGCTGCTATCTAGGTCTTTGCTGATCGTTGCTGCCCAGTCGTCGACTATTGGTCCCCGGATGTAGGTAAGTGCGAGGCTGACACGACTGTAGGGCGAAGTCATCATATCATGGTGTCGATTGATGCGCTTATACTGGTAGAACTCGCGCAAGAATTGTACACTTTTGGTTCGATCGCCGGCAAATTCTTTTGGTGGTAACCCTTTGAGTGAGCCGTTATTTGTGGGTGGAGTCGTCATTGTAGGGATCGGGGCCGAGATGGTAGGCGGAGGTAGTCTTAGTTGGATGGGATGGGGAGGAGGTTGGTGAGTACGTCGCTTTCCCTTCTTTTTCGATGATGACCCTGAAGAACTATCGTCTTCTAGGATGTTCGTGTTTCGCCAGACGTGAGGGTCGGGTGTTGTATGTTCTTCGAGTCTCAATCCCCACAAGATTGGGTTGTCGATACGACTAACGTTGTGTGTGTACCAGGTGTCTTCGTGCGGGTAGACTTCGTACCACGCGTCTTCAGCCTCGAAGAATTCTACGTCGACGGCTTGTTCGTTTGCAGCGAGAACTACGTATCCGTGAGCGGGTTCCCAGACAGAGCCTCCACTAGCAAGGTGGTTTATACTCGGGGTTTTCCTTCGTACGACAAGTCGTCTTTCGGTTGGATCGGAGGGATCCTGAGCGGGTTCGATATGCGCTCTATCGGCGCTTTGTTTCGGGGTGAACAGTGTTGTCTGTTCGTGGGCCAGGTTTATTTAGTTTTGTATTCGATCGACGCGCTACGGCGTCGGGGATCGTAGTCTACGCAACGAGCGTAGGGTCGTTAATGATGATCTTGTCTTGTTTTACGATCCAGCCGGATCGGTCGTGCCGTAGGGCAGGGGGTCAGAGGTCAAGGGTCCGTTACGAGTGATAATGATGAGGCAATTAAGCCAGAAGATGAAGTCGACAGAGTCGACGAGAGGGAAGTGTTTTAACTCAGACTCGCGATGAGCAGAGACAAGCTGGTTTATTCAAAGACAAGATGCGGAATAGGACTACTACAGCCTCGTACTTATAGTCGTACAAACTATGATTTTCGGGACTATTTTCTAGGGACGCGTAAGTGCAGTCAGAGACGCGTAAGTGCTACTTGTAACGTTTCATCTCTTTCGTAATTCTTCCGAGAGTTCGTCACGTGGCACGTGATCGTGACAGTGTGGGCAGAAGTGGTCTGAATACTCAAGACACAAGCTCAGCCGGTATGTCATTTCCGCAATCACAGTCTCTGTAGCTGAACATGTTGGTCTTGTAAATATAGATGAGTCTAGTACGACGTTTCCAAGTCAACTTCACCATCAAGACCACATTCATCTGGGGTTAGTAGGGTAAGTCCGGGATGTCTTTGCAAAATATGAACATGATCATTGTAAGTCCAAATCCCAATAAGGCTGACTATAGCTGATGTCTCAAGGGTAAGTACTTCTGATGACCACTTCCCAGACCATCTTCCAAACTTTTGGTGGCGCTCTATCAATGGATGATAGACAACAAGGGAGAGGCCAGCAATAGTATAGAAGGCTAAGGCCTCTCCAAATATTGGTTTGGTCTTCTCTTCCTCTACCTCTGTTTCATCTATAGGCTTATCTTTTGACTGTAACAGCCCTAGCTGAGCCTCAAAGTACCTTGAGGAGCGTGAAGAGGATCTTTTTGAAAGCTCAAAGAGCTGGCTTGTAAGGGTAACACCATTAGGAAGAGGGCACTTTCCCCAGCGCAAGTATGTGGAATCTGGCTTTATTTCAGGATAAGACAGAATTGCCTGTAAGTGGTCTTTCAAGTCAGGGTTAGGGTCATTTTTCTGCTTGTTGGTGAGAGGAAATTCTTTGAATAGTGAAGTCCTTTGAGCCTTTGCTTGTGGTTCTGGGGAGAGTGTTGGATAAGAGAGATGTAGGATTCTAACAGACTGTTTGTCTGTCTTGTATGAGACAATGTTTTTGAAGGGGGACTTTTTTGACTTTATACCATGTCCAATATCTCCAATGGCCCGCTCACATGTGGCTTGGGAGCCAAATCTGATAGAGCCATTATATGAAATATGGAAGGGAACATGGATGAGCTGAAAGATGCACAGTCTGCAGCGGGAAACTTTGGATGGGTCATTGCCAACATAGAGATGTTCAAATCCTTGAAGAAAAAGGACAATCTTGTCATAAAGCTTGGCTAGATCATCTCTTGTTCGAGGGACAGCTGTCATAGCATACTCCACTACATTTGAGAATATGGCAAAGTTCTTGATCACTTCTGGATTGAATCCAAGCTCCAATGCAATAGGGACAATATACCAGTGGAGGAGGGCCATCCATTCAAATATCTTATATTGACTTTGTCGCTTTTTAAATGGATCCCGAATAGGTCCACAGAAGGAGGGGGGGAGTGTCGCCATAGCATTTTCAACCTCTGCTCCAAGCTTTGAAGCCATATCTTGACCCATAAAGACATCTTCTGACTCAGAGCTGAATGAGACCCATATATCCCAGATATGTGGCATGCAGTTTTCATAAAAGAGATGGAAGGGGTCAAGTGGGAAAAAGAAGGGATGTGAAAAGGCAGGGCTGGCTGCACAAATGGGAAGACCAGAGACACCAGTTTCCTTTACAATTGCTGCATACTGTGTCTTATTGCTCTTTGCAGCTTCAAGCCTCTTGACAATTGCCCAGTAGTCTTCTAGAGTCCGAAGTGGCAAGGCAAAAATGTCATAATCAGGATGATCACTATTGATCACCTGTTTTTGAGGTGGAGAGAAGGGATAGTACTGGGATTTAGCACCTAAGATAAAATAGTAAGATAAAATGATACAATAATATTTAAGAAATATACTCATACCTCTGTCTTTACTAGTGCGTGCACCCCGCACCATACTAAAACGGCACCCATATATAGCCATATGTCCCGCCATTCTGCTGAGTTTTGCAGAACCAAGCATATCTCCAAGAACACCACAAAGAAAGACCTTCAAGAGGAAGTGTTGTTCTGAGAGTGCATCCCAAGACCATACACCAACACTGAGCCTTGCAAGCTCTGCATAGAGGACATAAATGAATGACTCCACATTTCCAGGTGAAGAGGGCCCAGGAATGACAAGTGGAATGATAATGTTGGCAGCCTTAGACCGCATGTTGGGAGGAAGGTTTAAAATTGTGACAACAAGGACCCATACATCAGACTGCTTCTTCATAGTGAGCTGAGTGCCATCACCTGAGATAGTTATCGCAGTGTCTCTGGGATCTTGGAATAAATGGGAGTGATTGATATGACTAATGGAGTCAGAGAAATCTGAGTGTGTGGTGGGGGATGAATCAGGCTCTAGCTCTGAGTCTTTCAGAGCCTTTTGTAAGTGCTCATGTCGGTATCGCATAGCTCCCGCCATGTTCCGATTCATATAGAATGACTGGATAATAGGGGCAATGGGGGTGTAGAACATTTGAGCCCTTGGATGACCATTCTTGTCATAGCGCTGCTGGCCACATGGCCCAAGCTGTTTGTTGCGAATATAGGTGCATGAAGAAAGGTCTTTAAACTCTCCAGTGAAGGCCATGCAGCTTTTAGGGCACATGTCAACCAGCTGAGATGACAGCCCTGTAAGCTCTATGGCAAGCTTCTGCACCATATATAGGCTGAGGATCTCAGTGCCTGTAGCCTCTTGAAGGACCTGTGCATGGAGCTTGTATGCCTTCACAGTAGCATCAGGAAAACCCATGTTTTACTTAGCTGAACTTTCTGTTCCTTTTTAAGGGAAAAAAGGACCCTCTCAGAAAAGGACCCACTACTTGCTAAAAGAGATCCCCTCTTCTTTTTCTATACTTTTTATACTTTTTAGGCATATTTCCAGGAAAATTTTGGATTTTGGTCCGATTTTGGTCCGATTTTTTGACATTTTGGTCCGATTTATTACCATATATGGAAAGTTTGGGACCAAAAAATTAAGTTTGGTCCGATATTTCCATTTTTGGTCATTTTATTTTGTCCATTTTTGGTCATTTGGTACTCTACTTATCCTGTACTTTTTTTGGCAGTTCAGCAAGTAAAAAAAAAAGAAAGAGGGATGTCTTTTTCTTACTTTTTCTTCTTGTTTTCTGAAAAGAATGGAAAAGAATGGAAAAGAATGAATAAGTAAAGAGAGGGTTTTCCTGATGCTACCGCGTGAGTCGACCCAGGCAATGTAGTGCTGTAAAGACAGTGCCTCATCTGGGGTAAGTGTACGACCTCGAGGGTCATCAATGGGTGGGTGATTGGGATGGGTATAACCAGATAAAAGCTGTGTCCGAAGTCATCTCACAACTTCTGGAAAGTCAGCACCACCAAAGTCATCGCTGTCATCAGAACCGACATCAGCTGGCTCCCTCTCAAAAAAGGAGCTGGGGGACACCAAAACAGGATGAGGCTCAGGCTCAGGCTCATCGTCATCGTCGTCGTCAGAGCCAGAGCTAGAGCCAGAGCCCACAAATCCAGAGCCAGCCTCAGACAGTGCAGCAGGGTCCATCTCTGAGTCAGAGACATTCGGGTCCATCCCTAGATAAGCCAGATCAGGAGAGCCTAGATCAAAGTCCATATCAGGACTAAAAAGATCTAACATCATGCAGCGGTAAGCATGGACATCACTTTATATTAGAATAATACACTCACCAGGCTCCACAGCGTCCCCTTGATGGTGATCAGGTTGCCCAAAATCCTCGGAGTCGGTGTTAGTCAGCTGGACTGGTGGATCTGTGCCGCTTTAGGGTTAAAATAATAATAATAATCATAATAATCATAATACATACCTTCTGGTTCCTCTGAGCGAGATCTATCAACATCGGGTACTGCAGAAAGCAGCCCAGAGCCTCCATAGAGTTGGGACAGGAGATGGATGGTCTTGTCAATGTGCGATTGCACGAGATGGGCAGAATCGGCGTCTGGTGGGAGGGATTGTAGAAAGAGTTGATCTTGATCCAAATGGGCCTCAATTGTGCGTTTGGTGACATGTTTTGAACTTCCATAGCACTTGGAGCATGGGCAGGAGTGTCTTGAAGTAGCTTGAGGCGTCATAGTTACACAGTTGATGAGAGTACGGTATATTTGTGTAGGCGTGAGGGCGACCGCGAGGGCAAGTGGACTCTGGTGCGGGGCGTGAGTACGGCACGTGTTCGTATGACTTCTGCTTGTGTCAATAATTTTTTTCTGTCTCGCCTCTATACGCTCGTATAGCTCATACAGCCACCTCGCCTCCAAAAAAAATGTCTGACGATGAATATGGGTACGACAATGACTTCGACGACGCCCCCCCCGGGCTCTTTCTGCCGAACTCGGAAACGGTACCCAACCGTGATGACGAGGATGAGTACATGCCAAAACCCCCACTGAGGAGGTCAAGACCAATAGACTTTTCTGCACGACGCTCAACCGCCGACACCAACCTGAACTTCTCTGCGACCGCTTTCGCTCCTCCACGTTCCCACATGTCGGGCTCGACATTACAATCCAGTCTTCGTCCTTCAATGGCACATTCGTTCCTGCGCAACACCTCTCTTAATTCGGCTTCACTGGCAAGGCTCCCTCTTGATGCTATTGTGGCACTCACCGACTCTGAACTTCATCACAACCCTCACTACTGCAAACTTCGCCGAGATCATGACCACCTGGCCTCCATCCTTTCCACGTACCTAGAACGGGATCTCGCAGAGTATCGTACCGCGAAGAGCGAAGGCCTGGTCCCTGACATATACCAAGGTGCGTGGTAACTTGCTTCCGAACCCGGGTAATCACTGACTCAATTCCATGGCAGGGGTACCCTGCAGTGTGAACTCTTGCCGCGCGGACTCTTGCAGTGCAGACTCTCGTGCATCATCATTGGGGCCAAGCGATTCCGCTTCTCAACAGACAGGAACGGACGTCGTTCCGAGCAAGTCCCTCCGAAATATCCTTGACGGCGTGGAGGTGCCGTACGAGCGCCCAGAATTTCTTCCGATTACCGTGCTTTGGGATTTTGACGATTGTAAAACTGACAAGACGCAGGGAGATATCATCACGAATAAAAACAAAAGTCGACCGAGAATGGGTATCGCTCTCCGCCGCCCGAACAGCAAGGTAGTCTCAAGCCTTGAATACTCAAACATCCGACGCTCAGCGGACATCATCGTTCAGAAACTTATCAGCTCTGTCAACTCGGACCCCCGGTCGGCCGCATGTGCTAGCGGCCGGATCAAGACGTTCATCAAGAAGCATTTCGCGGCTGATTATGGTCGAGCCGTGCTCGACCTTGAAGCAGAGCAGAAGCTCCTTCGTCTGTGTTTGGATCATTGGAAGGCCGATGCCATGATCACCAAGGTATTCTTGCAGCTAGCGAAAGCCGAGGCAGAGGCGAATTCCGCACCTCCCACATCCCCACAGTCTGACCAATCCCTGGAGCCACCGACTGCGTCCATCCCGCAAATTCAGGAGGTGGCGCCCATGAAGGCGGCGAAGCGGGCTTTTGAGTTGAGCCCCGGCCCCAAATCACCTTCGGCATTGCACGCTCAAAAGTGCAGCAAAGACAACACCGTGCCAGTGGTCTCCGGACAGAAGACTGCAAACTCTACAGTGCCCTCAATCCGTGAGTGCTCTTCTCGATAACGTCCAAACCCGCTGATGAGTGGTACTCGCGCACAGAGAACCAATGTCCCGCTGCACGCAATATCACTCCCACATTCCTTAGCCGCACCAAGGTGATCTCGGAGCCTGCGGCCACGAGTCTTCGTCCTCCTCACGTTGACCCATCAGGTGCGTCTCTCACATGTACACTTACAGTATACTGATATGAAGTTGATTTCTTAGCCGACAACCTCATTGGTGAGTCGAATGGCCCTGCACCCACGCACCCACTGACTACGTCCTCGCAGCGGTCCTCACGTCAGAATTTCCTTCCCTGACCAACGCCCCCCCGCTTCTTCGCTCTATGAACGCGCAGTCATCGTTCAAGGAAGGCGAACCATCAAAGCAAGTCGCGACACTCCTTGAGCGTGTCCAATTTGCGGACCCATGTTCGCCCGACATCGATGAGGACAACACGTGCCAAAGTTGGGGGCATTATCAGTTCACGGCGGGTGGGATTAGCCCGGCGTCTTCACTTACCAATTGGCAGGAGGTCGGCAACGTCACTACTGCCTTCAAGCTCGTGGCAGCCGCCATCAAAACGTGCCAAGAAGCACGGTTGATGTGCTCGAACGCCGGAACACCGATGACGAGTGGGTTCATTAGCAATATATACCTCGAGAAGGTCCTCAACTGTCTCGAGAATTGCTGGGTTGCTGCTGGTGGGGTACGTATACAATACACTCTCCGCGTTCTTTAATCAATCTCTTCTAGGTCATTACTTCCCAAAAGCGTCTCCCGCCAATTCCCACTACTCCCTTGTATCGCGACGTCGCAATGTCCCCTCCACGTGTGCCCATGTCCCCTCCACGTGTGCCCATGATCAGGATCAAGCGGCCAGCTCCTTCCGTCGACATCGCAAGCAAAATCTCAGAGAACGTTCCCACCAGAACCGACTCTACTATCCAGTCCACCGCCACCACGGAACCTTCAATGGGGCTAGATGAGGTGCGTCAGTGCTTGGTAGTGATACCCTGTCTCACCCACAGCCTCTAGGGCGCTCGCGCAAGTGCCGCGTCGCTCAGGCTCCTTCTCGTCCCGGAGCTCCAGGCCTGTTTCGGTGACAACAAGATAACCCCCCCGAAGTCCAAGCGCAAGGAGGGTACGTTCATATGTTCTGAGCTCAGTAATATTAACTATAGCCCGGACAGATCTCATCACAGCCATTGTCAAGTCCCCCAAGCTCGCGCACATTTCCGAGTCGACCGTCAAGGAGATCATCGAGAAGGTAGGATTCTCATTGTCCGCAGTATTCAACGTTCAACTCTGACCTACTGCTGCCAGCGCAAGAAGCCGAAGAAAGTGCAAACGCCACTCGCTGCATTAACCTAGCGTATGCCCATTGAATATGCTACTGCGCATGGGCGGTCTTGCTTTCCGCATGTTCTCACTCGCTTACTTCGATTCAGATGTTTTTGGGGGCTTTTTTTTTTACTAATATTTGGACTTGCCGACGTACATACATGACTTGATACGACCCCCCTCGACCTGGCATGACTGCCAGATGAATAAAAATTTGACTGCGAAATGCACAAAAAGTACACAGGATGACTAAGTCTGACAAATAATTGACTAGAAAAATGACTTAAATCTGACTGCAACCGACTACGGACTGTCCATCAATGACTTGATGTGACTTTTTGGACCTGGGAACGACTGAGATCGACTACGGGTTTATCCGTAATTGACTTGATGTGACCATCGGACGACCTAGACTAGACCAAGAATAACTGACTAATTGACAAAAAATGACTACAGATTTGTCCCTCAATGACTAAAAATGACTGTCGGGCGCCCGTGTGTGACTTTACTTGACTTCGGCAAAGCCCCCTCAACCTGGCTATTCATAGTCAATCTTAGTCGCCCGGACTCGCAAATCTTGCAGATATTCAATTATTAGTCATGTTGACTACCCGATGACTATTTGCCGACCAACAGCCGACTAACCTTTTTTACTGAGGGTCATCGATCATCACGTGCGCCGTGGGTAGCTGCTGCGTAATCCTCTTCAAGTTGTTGTTATTTCTCTCTCACTGGCACTTGACACGAGATTAGGAACCGACAGACATCTACGACCTATTGCTGAGATATGATAGAAACCAAGGGAACACGTAGACGCAATAAGCCACACGGGCCTCGATGAGGCGGCCTCCATCAAGGCCTGCATTGACGTTGATGTTGACGTTGGCGCGGGAGTGTCTTTTTTTTGTTCGGAAAGTACCTAACAATCCTACGTAACGCGCTGGATGCGAACCTCGGAGGCTCGAAAACGGGGACAAATGACAATCCAGGGTATGGCCCGGGGTAGTGTGGGACTCGAGTACTTCGGGGCTATTTCCCAGTAGACTTGAACCCACTACCCACTTAAAAACCCCGTTTCGATTCATCCAATCTCTTGGGAGGTCGCGATGCCTCTTGTGTAGTGCTCTCTTGAGTGCTCTGCGATATTTATGTAATAATTTTCTGCAGCGCTGTTGTTTTGTCTTCGGATGGTCTCCTGTTAGCCATATGTTCTCTACTTCTCTTTTTTTTTTTTTTTTTTTTGAAAAATTTCTATTCCGGAGCAGTACAAAGTACAAAGCCGGTCTTCGGTCGTAGTTACGAGAGAAAGTGGATGAGGGTAGACACGTATAGAACGCATGCGCCAGGCGAAAGGTAAATAGGCTGAGAAAATTAACTCAGACTAGAGGGGCACCTACGCAGAGGAAGCCGAACTAAGACATGATTGGTGCATAAATTTCACAGGTAAAGGGTAGTGAACGTGCGCAAAGACGGCCCGGGAATGATCCGTCCGGGACACCGTCAGGGCCTGTTTAAACAGTGGGTTAGTGGGGAGTTGATCGGGCTGACCGCGATCATCCAGGGTCGAACGGTGCCGATAAGGGCCCCGTCTCAGGTCTTGAGGCTGCTCCGGTCTTCTGCAAGAACACCAAGAAGTTGTAGGGGTCGTAGAACTCCCCTCCAGTGAAAAGGTCGGTAGGCGCCGTGTATTCGACGCACAGTTGGGTGATGTATTGCTCCCTCGCGTGGTCATAGCGCGGGCATTCATAAATGAGATGGAGAAAAGATCGGTCCGGGTAGCCACACGGGCAGGCTGACGCTTCCGGGGGGAGGTCCGGTCGATGTCTCTTGGCGTAATCCGACGTGAAGGAGTGCAGCGTGGCGAGTTGTAGTGCCGTGCAGTGCGTCCTCCTTGTGATGGGGATGTAGTCGAGGTCGGGTTTTCGTGGGGGAATGGCGGCCTTCCAGATGGGGTGATTGCGTCCATCTGGGGGTTGGTCAAGGTCTATAGCATGGCCGTAAATGCCATATTGGGTGTCAGGTGGTCGGTATGATGGGTGCGACGGGTTAAATTGGCCGAGCCAGTCCTGACACCACGATCGGAAAGCGTGAGCGCGTGCCGCTTTTTTGACGTGTGCAGCGGACTGTACGCTCTTCAGGGTGGAGGGGGGGGTGTTCGTGCATTGAGACAGAGCAGCTTGCCTGGCAAGGAGATCTGCGGGCCTTTTCGCGTCCTCTTTGGCCCATACCAGCCTGATGGCGGTATCCCTCTGGTGAGAAAAGAAGTCGGTGAGCGAGTGATGCCAGCGGAGATGGTCCGTCTGGTTGACCAGAGATCGAATATTAAAGACCCGCTGGAGCGTGGCCTTGTCCGAACAAAGAAAGTAAATGTAGGAAAGGGGCGCATGCGTGAACTCAGCTGCAATAAACTCGGCTGCCTTTGAAAGGCTGAAGAGGAGGACGTCTGTGCGTTCGACTCCTTCGCCGAGCGTCCACGCCTTTGTGCGTGGCTCCGCCTCTCCCTGCCAATACGAGATGGCTGCGCCGCCCACCATTTTGTCGTCGAAACGGTTCTTGTTAGAGACCGTTCCGCACACCCGGATTATCAGCGTACTCCGCCCCATCTCGGGGCCGTATAGGCCTTTGACGTAGCGTTTCCGAGATCGGGAGTCCGGGAACTCCTTGACCGTAGTGCGCGAGCCCCAGTTGGGGACCTCCCAGGGCGGCACCGCGGTGACGTCGACGCGCTCTGTCAACAGCGGGTCGACTCGCGCGCCGAGAGCCTCCAAGGCAGTGGGGCGCTGTTGTGTCCTTCCAGACCGGACACCTAGTGGTCTGTTGCACACCGCCCCTCCATTACTGGAGTGCGGGCCGCTCTGGACTGGTGGGTCCCAGTCGCCACCCAGGCGGGCTATGAGCTGGGACGACCGGGGAACGCGGAACAGCCTGAGGGCGGAAGTGTGTGTCAGCTTGTCGATGGCGTACTTCGCCGGGAGGATGCGAAGGAGCTCGTGGAGGGGGCCTCTTGGCGCCGTCCGGAACGAACCCGAGATCACCTTGACCCCCTCGTTCATAGCTACCTGGATCTTCTTCAAGAGAGTCTTCTTGTTGCTCGCCGAGACCCACAGCTGGCAACCGTACGTGAGAACTGGCATGCATATCGCGTTGAACAAGAGCCGCCAGTTAGCCGTGGATATGCCGCGCTGGGACGAACCTAGAAGACGCAACGCCTTCAGGGACGCACGGGATCGATTGACCATCGTGTCCGCGTGCAGGTCCCATTTCAGCTGGTGAGTAAAAAAGTCTCTACTTCTCTTTACGTGTGTATCTTGCCACGGATGTTTCTTTCCGCATATCATGATCAAAGTCCAAAGGTATGCTGATTCGGAATTAATGATTTTGAGCCGACGCCTTGGCAGACGCAATGCTTCTGGGCTTTATCATGATCGTGTGATCGTTTGTGTCCGGCCGTTCCTACCTCTTACTTTTTGGGGCGTTTCCACGCTTAGGGTGCTACTACATCCTATTTATATTTTTGTTCTCTAGGGGACATTTCTGGCATAATTTTCTTGCTTTCTCCCACGCTGACTTGACCCTCGTGACCCCAGCCTGACTTGTACAACACTGACTTCCACTGGCTCGTCCATCGAACCAAGACGTCAGTCCCTGCTCATGGGTTTCCACTGACCCCGCCGTGATACTAGACCCCAGAAAGGATCGATTATAAACTCCCCACATACTGTGGACGCGACCTCCCTTCTCCGCGTCCCATCACCTCGGATTTATCGTTGTTCCTTTACTGGGCTCTAGTGGCAGGTGTGCGGCGGCGAGTCCTCTCCGTGGATGACCCACTGCCTCCTGCTGGTGCTCAGCTTTCCCATAACTGCCTCGTTCAGCCGCTGGAATGCCATCGATTTAGGTTTCATACTTCTCTGCGTTCGCTTTCCAAGGGTCACCCCGATATACCAACGCGCTCACTGTTGTTAACTGGCCCCCGTAAGTCGAGGCCTATCGGTGGTACTCAGTAGGACGGATATCTTGGAATATTAGGTGAGTCATTTCCCACGCGAGCATTGAAGCGCAGTACCCCGTATTCCCATACATGCCGTTGGGGTCGAGGATTGGGCCGTACTTCATTTGTAGTTGTCCATGGAGCTGCCATAAATAAACCAAGAGGAAGAACCTGTATAGCGATAAGTAAGCAAAGCTCCTTGCGTTAGTACGACTTGCACTCACGAGGTATGGTGCTGCCGCATCGCGTGGGGATGAGGGAATACCTGATCCCCGCTGCCATCGTTCTGCGGCGATGGATAGGACCAACATGGGGTGAGCGAGTGGCAAGTGCCCAAGTCCTGTGACACAATAGGGTGAGCAACATTATCAGCCGACTACCATTCATTGCGTGCTTACGGGTGGGTCAAAGAGAATTTCGTTCCTATATGCGATGTCGCTAGCGAGAGGGTGCGGTGCTGGGGGGGGAGCAATTGCCGTCGCGTCTGTTGCGGTGAGATCTTCGAGATTAGTTCTGTTTCCGAGCAGGTTACTGGCCGCGAGGGCGGTAGTGCAGTCGACGCTCTGTGACAAACGTTAGTGGGTGGCGTCTCGTATCGTGTGGACAAATGTACTCACGAGTTGAGATCTAGGAGTCGTTGTAAGCGTTCCACCCTGTCCCCAAGGTAAGGGCCACTGCACCGTGAAATCTCCCTCTTTTGACGTTTGTTTGAATGTCTGGCAGGAGGGAGAAGGGGTGGTGTCGGTACCGGCCGAGAAGGGGTGGGGATAGTTCATCGTGGTTCGCGGGGTCTGTGTGAGTGATTGTGGGATGTGAACGGCGGATATTTCGAGCGGAATTGCTGAGGAAGTAATTTGTCAAGTTTCGGCGATCACAGAGGCTTTTAGTGAATGGGTTCAGTGAGGAAGAACAGGTCATGATTTTGACCAGACATGGCTTTTACCTGGCCATGCTGGTGTCGTTTTCGGTTTCGTGAGCGTCGCTTTTATAGCGTTGCACGCCGCCCTGTGATGGTTCATTGGGCGTGTTTTGGCCAAGCTACTCCGTAGCCATTGCATACCCAAGATCTGGGTCCCTCGTTACTAACACGAGTCATAATTGCTGCCCACAGCGTCCCTTTCACGTCAATAAGGGTGTGTCTTTCATTGTTGATATAAGGGTCTTTGTACTTCTGAAAGGAATGCGGGGGCCCAGTCAAGACCTAGCGTCAAGCGACTTATGATAGGGCGAAGACTTAATAAAGGGGTTCCCCATATGGTGCAGCGCACAGCAGCGCTCACTATTCACACCTGACCGGGGTTGACGGAGCTAGGAACAGACGGTTTCATTGTCAACTAGAGAGGAGACCAGATTTAAATTATTTTGACGAGTATAGTGTAACTTTCGGTTTCCCGCGAAGCACGGGAAGTAGTTCTCGAACAAGAAAGGAAAATAAAATCCATGAAGGGCAAGCAATCTCCTTGTCTCGTTGAAACAACTGATTCGTAGGTCAGGTTGTCGGATTTGCCATTTCGGATCCTCCTTAGCAAAAGGGGTCATTATGTTCACACACAGCAGTGTTTTCTTTCCCCTAACTAAGAACGGGAGTTCAGGGACTGATTTCGTGTTAGGCTCACGGTGGAGGTCTGATGCAGATCTGATGCAATGAGCCAGACCGTCACGGCGGCCGCAACTCCGCGAGTGACAAGTAATCGCCGTCTCGACCAGCCGCCCTTGGGTAAATCTTCGGCGTTATCACACTAGATAGTGTAAGGTAGACCTGTAGAGACTGCGCCCGGGTGGTGGGCCCAGAGTTAAGGTCTTTGAGAGGCGGCGCTCGCCTGTGGGACCCTCCAGCTCGGCGGATGGTCTCCTGGTAAGGCGTGTAGTGGCGCAGACCCACTTGGACGAGTGGCTCGTGATCATTTCATGGTTATCACCTCACTAGCCGATTCCATTACTGTAAGGTGGACGTGATGAAAACCCACTGGTAAATCGCTAGATAGCAAGAGGTCCCGATCCTTCTCGAATGTTGTCCTCGACAATAGTGAAGTTAAACCCTTGGTTAAACCGGCTTTTCGTCAAGCCACTCAGAAGCACAATACATTTCAAAAGTCAGGTGGGGCATACGTACAACTACGAAGAGCCGAGAGTCAAGGGATGCGATGTCAAGCTAGAACATTTTCCCTAATCAAATCTTCTGCGATCTTGTCTCTTGGAGTGATGGAACACTCGAACTTCGCCGGGTAGCTGTAAGAGTCCACTAGTAAGGGCCAAGAGATGGCTGCAGCAAGGGTCACGCACCATACGACAGCATTGACCTCGACCATCGGACTGACTGGGATTTCGCGACCATTCTCGTCTTTCGCCTTGGTAACATTGAACACAGAGAGCACAGAGGCGGCGACCATGAAAAGTGACACGTCTACCAAATGACGCGCAGGACAGATCCGCTTGCCACCGCCAAATGCGAGAGAGATCATCGGGTCGTCTCGGAATGTTCCGTCTTCGTTCAGGAATCGCTCGGGATTGAATGTTTCCGGATCCGGATAGAGTTCTGGATTGTGTAGGATCCCCCTAGGAACTTTTCTTGGAAAACTATCAGGTAAGACGGCTCATAGTACACACCACGAGTTAACGATCATCATTGAACCTACCAAGCGGACCGTCAGCAGCGGTCCACGGCTATTTCAATCTAGTGACGCGACAAACCTTTTGGAATGAAGAATCCTCGGTAGACACCATCCTCGGTTGATGCATGGGGGAAACCTCGAAAAAACGATGGGATACACTGATTCACCCACAGGAGAGGAATTCGTACCCATGGGTCCGACCATTTGCCACCTGAGTAACTCCTTGCAGATTGCCTCGATGTATGGAAGACGTGATCGGTCCTCGAAAGTTGGAAGCCTGTCTCTCGATACGACAGAGTCGATTTGAGCTTGCGCCCGCCTCTGTACCTCTGGATAGAGGGTGAGTGCAACGAAGAGGGAAGTCGTCGTGGATGCGGCCTGATAGCGCGCTCAATTGTTGAAGGAGACTCGAAGGCTCGAATACGCACTGTGTCCACACCGGCTGATGTTCGCGGTCAGCATCTCGTTCCTTCATGTTAGATAGAACGATTCACCTTCATACATAGAACCCAGGACTCGTTTGATGACGTCCTCTTGCAATTGCCGCTCGGGGCCATTCAGACTTTCCACCTCCAGGAGTTGTTCACGGGCCAGCGATGATACTGCTGTTCCGTCTCGCTAGACGACCATAGTTAAGACGTACTGCACGACATAAATGACTCATAAACGTCATGACCACGAACCATAGCACTTTTCACGAAATCGATCGGTTCATTCATTGTCCTCTGACCGAGTTCCCTGCCTAGCCGAGCCAGCGACTCATAGCTGAACCAAGGGACCCACGAAGGGATATGTCGCACTGAAGACGGTTGTCAGTTCTTCCTGGCAGTGATCACGAAGTGGAGATTCATACGAAGTGGGAAGTGATTTACAAGAGCTGCTCCAGGTAGGACTAAACGACTCAACATGCGAAGCAGTTGTACTGGAGCCTTGACTATTTCGTCGTTCTCCTTTAGGTTGTACCCATACACGAGAGACATGATAAGCTGTCCTTGAGATCTGCGAGACCCTACCATTTCTAGTGAGCAGTATGAGCTAATGGAGAGAACTACTGACAAATCAACATGGTCGCGGAAGTCTGCGGGAGCTACGAAGAGCCGACTCAGAAATGCGTGTGTATTTTCCTCTATCCTCCGGTGATATAGAGACATTGCACCAGGACGAAACATGCGATCCGCGATCTTTCGTCTCTCGCGCCAGTCCTCCCCGTATCTGGTGAAAGGCAAGAGCCAATCTACGCCCATTCTAAAGTGTCAGATGACGGTCAGTGGGGTGTCACAGAAACGGCAACGAGGCTAACGGGCAGTGAACCTGCGCACATTTCGGGCATCGGCCAGGCAGGACGATCCGAGTAGATATCCCCGCGTTTTTCAAAGAGGTCTTTGACCACAGACGGGGAACAGAGCACCACGACAGACTGTCCAAAAACTTGAAGGTAGAGAATGTCGCCTGGTGAACGTGAGAACTAGTTTCAGCGAAGGGTGTACACCATCTCGAAATGACGTCGCACAAACCGTGTTTCTTGGACATTTCTGTGTACGCGATCCACGGCAGTTGTTTCGGAGAGTCGAGTAAATTGCCGATTATTGGCCATGGTTTTGGACCAGGTGGATAAGGGAGTCCTCTTCTTCTTTTGTGATCGCGGAAGGCGATTAGGAGGTGAAGAAAAAGGGATGCCATGATAATATCTACCGCTGCGATGAAGGTGGACGCCATGATGATGGGGTGAGGGCAAACCTGTAGTAAGGGCTGACATGCGCAGACATGTTGCTATATATATACGGGAATCTGTTAGTTTACGTATCGTTTTTCAGCTGACCTAGCAGGCCTTCAATCGGTAGATTTCGCTTTGAGCAATTTTCCCTTGCTTTACCGACGTGTGGCGTCGGCGAAATCTCGAAAATACGAATTTCAAATATGTCCCAAAGTTCCCAGGGCGGCCTTTCCGCCTGCAACTCAAAAACCATATGGCATGGTTATGGTGGAGGAAGTCGACTATTCAGCCTGCCAGTGGAAGAGGAGACGCCGGTGAGACGTTAGACCCGCGATAACACACTGGCGGGCTAACGGACTGTCTAACTTGAACTTGATGTGATCATTTTTAAGTTCGAACCATCGCTTCGGTGCGGTATTCCGCCCCCTCGCATGTCGAGGTATTCGAAACCGACGATAAAAGCGATGCCAAAGCAGAAGCTGTGAAAAGGCGTTCAGAAAGGAAGATAAAAAGCGGCCACAAAGCGGAAGGCCCCAAATCCAAAAGTGGAAGCAGTTGAGTATCCCACAAACAGCCACACAAGTGGCCCTTGGACATAGTTGAAGATCCTTATCAAAGGGTCTGTTTCTGATCAAGGGGACAAACGATTGTGTATGTGCTAGTGTCAGGGGGAAGCCAAAATGTGTTCGTGACACCTGTGATCTGTTTTTCCCGTTTCCGTCTCTATGCTACGGAGTAAGCTTGGCCATAGTATGTCCAATGGACGGACCATCATAGGACGACATGCAGCACTATAAAAGTGACACTGGCGAAACCGAAAACGACACCAACATGGCAGCGTAAAAGCCATGTCTGGTCACAAGTTACAATTCCAGCGCCTTGTCCAGCGCACTTTGATGTGCAGTGTGCAGAACCACAGTAGCATAAATCACACAGGCAATCGCATACCAAGGAATATGCGGAACTACAAACAGATAAGCAACCCATCTAAAACAAAATAAGTATTATCAGTTGATCTTACCTCCAGAATGATGCATCTCGTCAAGCGTAGCCTTCCTGTGTGGTGCTGGGAAATTAGTCCGAGTCCGCTTAGGATAATTCCGCGCAATCTCTCCATGCCTCACAGTTCCTCCGCATCAGTAGATCAACCGATTCAACCCGTGGCGATTCGTCTCTAAACGCGTTATTCCTTGCGGCTTTCCCTTGATAGTCTTCGCCACGGACTGAAAGGTATTCTACCGTTGCCTTAGTTTGCATTAAGAATGAGACTAATGGTTTCCGCTGTGCTATATGAGACGGTGTGCAGGAAAATGTGTGGGAGTTGTGCAGTAGCCACGAACCGACATTACTCTCGAGCGGGTGCAGACGGCACTGTTAGGAGATTTGTCGCTGAACGAGGTAGAAATCGGCGCCACGAAGCTGATGTCGTCACGTAGAAATAGCATGTCTGGGTTCGCCGTCGCGGGCGGAGAGAGGAGGCGGCTATCACGTGACCCGATTTCCGAAGCCCGAATCCGCCAGTGGTCCAGACCAGCTGCTCTGCAAGGTAGACTCGAAGACACAAACAGATTTACCATGTCGGATCGAACCGCGGAAAGACCATCCATATAAATTCCCATTATTTTTAGGAGCTGTCCTACCTCTCGAATCAAGCAAAAAAATCCGTGCTTGTATATTCCAACTCAGACTGCATGCTGAAGTGATTTCATCTGTTTCTCGGGCTGGCCATATTGGAGATATCACTTTGTCCATGGATACTCATGTCCGTAGCGAATGGACAGGCGACGAAGTTGGAGTCTATATCCAAGTAATGCTGCAGCTCGGGGGTTTACCGTTTACCCCTTACCTCAGGCTCTGACTCCTTTACGGCTCTCCGAATTATTTGTGCAATTAAATAACCACTGGAATCCAAACGGGAACAGTCTACTAGGTGGAGAAAGGGTCACACCGCAATGTGAAGAGACTCTCCTCTCCCCCTCACGTTGTGGTGCTAGATCTTTTCTCCATCCTATACAATTTATCCCCCGGATATATGGCCCCTGTCCTTAGTGTCTCGTTCTCCGATTCTCGACGCATGTATTCCTATCGTGCCACGGTCGTGTATTGTCTGCATTGCAGAAATGCCCGCTGCACAGCTCACGAGCCCGATGATGAGATACCTCCTATTTTCGAACCCTCGCACCGCCTATGCGCACATATTAAGGCCATCATATTTTCCCTGAAGCAGGCATATCCCCCTTGCTCCTCTACTCTCCGCGTTCTCAAGTACCTTTTGTACGGGGATAGGCTGTTGTTTCGGAACCTGCCTCTTGCGCGAGAGCCGGGCCCTAGTAGTTGCTCGCGTCTCGAGAACCCCAGCATTCCGGCCGATATTCAGGAATGACACTGGAATTCACACCCACTTACACCGCCGACATTCTCCATCTTTGTCCCATTACTCTCGGCTTTCGGGTGTGCTTACTCACGAGAAGCGTCATTCCATTGTTGCGTCTCCTTTTCACAAGAGTTCCCCTGTGACTCTCAATCCCTCGTCGCATCCCCAGGTCTATATAAGAGCAGCACTCTGAACGCACAACTCATCAAAAAACTTCACTACCACCCACATTATCCTAATACTTTCCTGTCCACAACCCACACCCCATCCACACGACCAACCCACCAAACGACTAAGTTCCCGGTAACGGGACTTAGTTGTTTCAATCAACCTCCCCACCCATCATGCCGTCTTACCCTGCGTCTCCATCCCAGCTCCTGGGACAGACCATCGATAACGGTGTTCTCAGGATTGAGGCCATTTTGGGTGCGGGGGCGTTCGGCGTCGTATACCGCGCCATCGACATTGACACCGGTGCACAGTATGCCGTCAAACGTGTCGAGAAGGAGGGAAACGAGTATTATCAAACTCGCGAGAGACAGCTCCACTCCCGTGTCTCGTCCCACCCCCATGTGCTCACCTTCCATCGTGAGATCCACGAGGGCCGTTACGCCTTCTACGTATACGATCTGTGCGCCGGAGATCTTCACTCGGTCATGAAGAAGGTCGTGTTCTTCCGCGAGGACGAACTCATCAAGCGCGTGTTCATCCAAATCATTGATGCGCTCGAGTACTGCCACAAACGCGGCGTCTATCACCGGGATCTCAAAACGGAGAACATCCTGGTGTCTGCGCTAGGCGGAGATATGGATGTGTTCCTTGCCGACTTTGGTCTTGCTACCACTAGCAAGATGACGGCGTCGGCATGCGGAACGCCGTGTTTCATGAGCCCAGGTATGTATTCCTCTGCGCTTTCGCACCCCTTCCCAGTTAAACCCCTATTCCAGAGTCACTGGTGGCTCACCACCATCCCTACTCTTCTGCACAAGGAGACGTTTGGGCACTCGGTTGCATTCTCGCCGAGATGATCGGCAGCGTTCGACCCTGGTCCCTGGCCACGCCAGAGGACAGCGATTACAGCCACTACTTAATGGATCGCAGGGTCTTGTTCGAGAAGCTGCCAGTCTCTCACACCGCGTACCTCCTCCTGAGAAAAATCTTCTCCACCAAGCCGGAGCTGCGGCCATCACTCGCTGCCATCCGCACGGAGGTGCTCGCGATGGACACATTCTTCCTCACGGATTCAGAGGCGGGAAATTGCGGATGGGGAGATCGGATAGAGAAGCAGAAGTTGCGCAAGTTGCGCGCATGTGGAGTCGTCGCGTCGCCATCTCGTCGGTCTTCGGTCACGTCGTCGTCCGGGTCGTACCGCTTCGAGACTTGCAGTTTGGGATCGTCGTCAGGATCACGGTACTCGTGTGGCTCGTCCTCATCGGCATTCGATTCGAGTTCAGGCGATTCGATCGAGTTACCCGCCACACCTCCTGCTCCAGTGGCAGAGGTTGTACGTACAATGGACAAGGCGAGCGGATTAGTGATGGTTTCGCGCGCAGCCGCGGCTCACTGGCAGACTTGTTGATTAATTTGGACTGTTTACATACACCTTGACGGACTTTGATTACGAATGGACCCTTTCAAGTTGGGATTCTCTACGATACGCTACGATACTAAGTTATTACCATATTTGATGCCCCTGGACAGTTATATTGTTACGAACAGTGATACATAATACGATACCAGAATATCAGGTTCGATTGATGAAACGGGCGCGAATAGTATTCGAGTTTCGTGCATCTGAATCCAAGCACTGACCGTCAGTCTCACGCCGAACACAGTCTAAAAGAATTGACACCAGTGCGCCAGTCGTCGTGAAGCAGAAGAGTCTTCCCTCCAGGACTACAGCCGTGAGCAGATAAGGCGTTCAGCCTGTCTTCAATCCGATATAAGCAACGGAATGAGGCCCACGGATATAAACCCAGACAAACTGGGGTCTCTGTCACTGCACCATTCGGTTACATCGGACTTTTCACGGAACAACTCTGACCGGGCTTACTTTCGAAGTTCCAAAACAGGTCTCCCGGATTAATAGTTATTTTGGTTAAAGGACGCAAGTATTGCCTTCTTAAAGCCTAGTCATGGTGCGGTTATGACCCGCGCGAGTGTAGTGTGTTATTCGGCGAGCACGTATATTAGGTCACGTGTCTATAACTTGTCATTGTTGTCGACACTTCCGAGTCTTCGTCTGCCTCTTCCACGGCTTTAAAAACTAAAGGCATGCCCCGTCCACTCAAGCAGCTACTAATATGAACTGTGATATGAACGAGGGCGGGCGCCGTAGCAAGGAGAGAGGGTGTAGCTTCAGGTGCGGTGCGCCGGTTTGTGGCGTTTACGTTGGTGTACCGTGTTCGCTAGTACCACTGCACCTGATGACATTTATCTGGTATCACCGAGACCGAGTTGCTATGCGACAAGAAAAACGCACCCTTGGGTATGAAAAACCGTCATATATGTCGTCTTCTGTAGTCGCATGGGGAACAGCTGCACATTATCGCCGTGCTCACATATTAGGCCGGACTGGCGACTATTGTCTAGTACGTACAAAGTGGGGCGGTTGGTCGCCATCTTAGAACTTCCTTGCATATCGCCTCGATGAAAGGTAGTCGTGGGCGGTCCTCAAGTGACGGCAGTCGCTCGCGTCCTGTGACCGCATCGAGCTCACGCTGTACTCTCGTCTGTACATTAGGGTCAAGAAAAACTGCCATAAGAAGGGATAGAAATTAATAGAATGGCCGTCACAGTCTACGAATCGGGATGCGGATGAGTCGGCGTTCTGTCGTGTATTTGTCTGCCGACGTACAGTGTCGGTCCCGGCTACGGAAAGCTATGTAAACCAGATCTCCTCCACGCCCGGGGGATCGCGCACCTGAATACATGGATCCTAGGGTTCCAACAATCACTTCCTCTGCTTTTTGCGTTCCGTATGACTGAGTTTCTCGGACTGTCGTAGACATTCCAACGCAAGCGACGGCTGAGCGGTGCCATTCAACTAAGGGACATGTAGTCAACTTTCGGGAATGCCTACATCGTTTTAATTACTACGATTTCTTTGAAAAACCGCATCGGTTCATGAACTACCTCCTGCCCGAGGTTATGGCCGAAACGGGGCAAGTGGCTGATAGCTGAACCAAGACAGCCATTCTGGAATGTGTCGCATTAGCGCATATTATTATGGCCCCAACATAACGGATCAGAGGAGGGTGCGCACGAAATGGAAGCTCATTAACAAGTAGAACACCTGGAAGAGCAAATTCAGAGGTCAGTTTGGCCCACTGTCTAGCGGCGTCGAGCGTCGGGTCATGACGCTCTTTGACCTCGTAACCATACGTTATAGCCAAGACAAGCTCGCCTTGCAGGCTGAAACACTGTCGAATGATTAGCCAGGTTAGTGATCTCAACAGAAATACCACCAACCGTTCAATGTGGTTTTCCCACTCATCTGGGCTGGCTAGCGGCCGTGTGAGGAGCGTGCGCGTTTTCGTTTGTAGCATGGCATGATACGCCATCAGGGCTCCCGGTCGAAAACCGGGATCAAGTTACTTGCGGGCTTGACGCCAAAACTTGGAATATCTTGCAAACGGTACGAGCCACCTCATTTTCATCCTGGACCATATCCGAGTCAGTCGAAAAGCAGGCATGCCAGATTCGAAGAAAACCTACATTTTGAATATTTGAATCACAAGACGACCAGAGTAGATATCGCCACTTTTGTCAAGCAGGTTTTCGTAGTATTTAATACGATGATGACTTGGTCACAAATGTGGAACGACAGGACATCCCCTACCAGCTTCCCAGTCAAAAGAAAACATGATGAAGGGAACGCGGACCCGCACCATATCTCCCTGCTCCCTGACAGTTCGGTGTAAGTGGGTCAAGAGAAGCTATTTGGAACGTCAAGAAGATTCCCAATCAGTGGCAGTTGGTGAGGGCCAGGCGGGTAGGGGTGTCCCCGCCATCTTCGATAGTTACGGATAGACGAAAGAGCGACAAGAAATGATCCCAAAACAAAGAGGTCAACAATTATCGTCAGAGAAGCCATCCGGGGTCGGAGATGAGTGAGGGGGTGGAGAGGCTCTAGTAAACTGTCCTTAATTATTACATGGGTCCTTGACCATATTACGATTGACGATGAAATGAGAGGTGGACCAAATTACCGGTTCGCATCACGGCACATATACAGCACAAAGGAATCCTGACTTCGTGAGATTGCCGGCGGTGAGACCATAGCTCAGTCTTCACCTGTGATCGACATATCATGAGTTTTACTTGCTTCAAGTTGTCACACCTATCATCCTAATTGGAGAACTGTTATGCTTGGGGTTAGGCGGCGTCAGAAGAACTCACATCGAGTTCATGGCTCGCTGAGCCGCTGGCAGCGGCTCAGCGCTTATTAGCTGGAAACCCTTTGGCTTGTTTGGGTTCCCGGCGCCAGGAAAAGCCACTGAGCTCCCATCTCCCGAACCCGCGACCTCAGGCTCAGGCTTTCCGGGGGCGTCACGATGAGGCCGTACATCGGAGTGTTGGAGTACATTCAAGTTGTACCGTTTCCGCGCGATTACCTTTGAAAAACGCAGATGGCCGCAAGACCTGTCGTGAAATGATCCAGAGGCATGCTACCTGTCCTCACCGCCGTCGTAGAACCAGACGATGCTGAGAAACACTAACTGAAGTTGGTAACTGCTAGTGGGGTAGCCTTCTCGTGACTCGGATGAGTCGGCGCTCGGGACAGGGAAGGCCGGCCCGTGTTGCCGGTAGCGCCACAATGTTAGTCAACAATGTTGAACTTCCTCCGAGTCGTTCAAGTTCAAGTTCCTTCAACGTTCAAGCTCAAGCTTGAAGTAGAGAAATCGTGACATCTGTTCCCCAGTATAGTTGCTTCAAGCTCTCTATTCCGTCAATGCAACCCTAAGCGGCTTCTATGCAAGCTACTAGTAGCCCCACCGTACACTGGCAGACTGAGCACCCGGAATCTAGGCACTGCAGGACGAGGAAATGTCACATCCGAGCCCGGTGTCCAACTTGCTACTCTATCAGGCTGGTGGGATTCGACGATCAGTGACTATACTAGAGATAGCGACTTCGTGTCGACCAGAATAGATACATTTTCCGAGTCCATACCCAAATACATAGGGGCGGAGTCGGAGGTTTGGTCGGAGGAATCTCTCCCACTTGAGGGTAAGGGTAAGTACAAGGCGGAATTACATGTGACCTATGCACTGGCAGACGGAAGCGTAGGAAGGCTGGATCCAAAAAAAAAAGAAGCGTAGGAAGGCGCAGTCGCTCACCACGCTGGACATGCCGATACACACACAGCCTGAGTATGTGCCAGCCAACTAACAATGCCAGCACGGCCTATAGAGCAACAAGAGGCCCCCAATGTAGACTAGGAGCTGAGCGCTGAGCCCCGACGAAGTACTGTGTATAGATATCGAGACCGTGACTCCGAGTCAAGCTCCGAGTTCTTGAGTTTTCGATTCATCACTCGAAATCCACATCTCTCCAAGACCTGGCTGAGTACTCACGACACTTGCTCTTGTACTTTCTTTGACGAAGGAATCAGCCGCATTTCCATATTCATATCCGTACGAGTAAGGAGCTCAAGAAGCAGCTCATAGCTAGTATCACATGCCAACCTGTCGAAACGAAAGGGCTCATCACCCGCGATTTCAGTCACGTGCTATCCCCCCGTCCAGCACGCCTCTCAGTACGTCGATGATACGATCCACTTCGTCTACCGTGTTGTAATGGACCAGCGACACCCGTGCGACTCCATCATTGATGTCAATTTTTGGGACCAACTCATCCACGAGGGTGGGCGCGTAAAAGTGCCCGTATCGTATTCCGATCTGTAGCCGCCAAAGATATTAAGCTTGGGAGAAGTGGGATCGAAGATATTACTGCGTACTGTGCCGGTTGCGTCGCACGCGCGGACAATGTCTCGGCTGAGTATGTCCTGCACGACGAAGCTGATCGTCGGTGCGCGCGAGCTTCCGTTATGGGCGTCGCCGACGATGCGCACGCGCGGCGCGTGTCCCCGTAAAAACCCGAGCAAGCGTTCGCAGAGGGCGGACTCTTGCACGGCAGAGGCAACGAAGGCCGCTTCGAGGGTACCCCCAGGCGTTAAACTCCGAAGGTATATCGGCACGCCAGTAACGCCATGAACCAGCTCATATCCGGGCCCACCTGGCTGCAGTTTGTAACCCACGGTATCGACTTGGAGAAAGTGGTGCGTTATCGGGGCGACGGATGAGCGGAGTGAAGCTGCACGGGCGTAGAGCGCAGAGATGTGAGGACCGAAGACCTGGGAAACAGACAAATCGTTCAGGTGAGGCTGAACAGAACGGGGTTAGACGAAACCTTGTAGAACGAGAAGACGGCGTAGTCGACGTCCCAGTCCTGCACATCCATCTGGCGATGCGGGGCATACGCCACGCAGTCGACACTGAACTCTATCTTCCTAACTCCGAGTTCTGCTGCGCGAGATCTCGCTGCAGTAATCACATTCTTGACCGGGATGATAGAGCCGAGGATGTTAGAGCAAGCTGAAAAAGCGACCAGGCGTGTCTTTGGGGTTATCAATGGGAGGAGATCTTGGACATCGTAAGCAAGTGAGTATGGGTTAGACGGGTCAGTGATGCGGGGGCGCCAATGCTTTAAGGTAAGGCCCTTGCGTGCAGCAAGTTTCTTCCACGGGCCGACGTTTGCTAGATAATACAAGCGTCATCCAGGAGAACGTACAGAAGGAAATGAAGTATCCGAATACCTTCATGCTCTACCGTCACCACGATCTCTTCATCATTCAAAACGTCTCCTTCAATAGAACGTGCGAGATTTTCGAGATTCATAGTTGTGCTCGATCCCAACACGATCTCGTCTGATGATGCTGCGTTGAGAAGCTCCGCAGCTGCGACTATGCCCGCAGAAACGCGTCGGGTGCTTTCAACAGAAACGGAGTAGTCGGCACCGAGCTGCACGTTGGTGTTTATAAGGTAATCAAAAATGCGTTTGGCAACCAGCTCGGTGCATTGAGAGCCTCCTGCATTGTCAGCGAAGACGAAGCCTGAGAGAAGAGCGGGAAAGTGGGCGCGGGCAACGTCTGCAAAGGAGGTCATCGATGATCGTGAGCAGATATCGATGAACGAGGAGTGAGTCAGCCTGGGTAAAACATAAAGCCTGGTAAAATGTCAGGAGTGATCATGGGAACGATACGCAGAATACGGTCAGGACTGCAGGACTCGGATGATATAGGCACGGCGCCAAATGTCGATTCGAGTGTTGATTAGTCAGCATACCTGCCTCTGTTCATTCACTCTGCTCGTCCGTCCTACTCGCCCTCCATAAGATGTCCACCACACATAGACCAACATGGGATCCAGCACAGGCAAGATAAGTGAAAGGAGTCTCGCTCCAGTCCTCTGTACGCGACATGGCCGCCCATACCAAGCTCAAATTTCGGTACGTTGCGGACACTCTCCTCCTCAACCCCTCTCATTCCAGACTCAGACAACCCGGCCAGACCTCCGTCGAAGTAAAAGCGTGACCTACGCGCCGACCTCCTCGCGGCGGAGGCGGAACCTTGCGCCAAGATGCGCGAGGCAGCGAGTTTGCCAGTGGAAGACGCCCCAATGGCGCCCGAGGACGAGGAGGCGAAAAAGCGACGGAAAGTCTTACAAGAGGCGTTGGATATGGGCAAGGACGCAGACAGTGACGAGGGAGATGGCGATGGCGCGAACCATTCGAAGGGGAATGCAAAGTGCGCTATGTTACTATCCTTGCGTGTGGGAGCTGACACCCACAAACAGCGGAGACCGTGGTGGGGAAGAAGAGGACCGTGGTGATGACGACGAAGAGGATGATACCACGGAGCTGCTTCGTGAGCTCGAGAAAATAAAGCGCGAGCGAGCAGCAGAACATGCACGCGTTGAACAAGCGGAAGCTGAGGCCACCGAGGCTGAACGGGAGGCACGGATCGCAACTGCCAACCCTTTGCTAAACCTCTCTGCGGCATTGGGTAATGCACCAGGAATAAATACGACGGCGCCCGGCACCTTTGCGCTGAAGCGACGTTGGGACGACGGTCCGTACCCCAGAATTTTTCACGCGGACAGGGATGTCATGGTATTTTTACGTTCTTAGACCTTGTTTTCAAAAATCAGGCAAAAGGTGACAAAGATAAGCCTCAAGGTCAATTTGTCAATGATCTTTTTCGGACAGAATTCCATAAGTAGGTTCAGATCGTCATCATCTTCCATCCAAGGTTAATCGCTTGCACAGGAAGTCCATGTCTCGTTTTATCAAGTAGTGCCCATCTCGTCTCTTTCACGTGTATCTGTGTCCTTTGCTTTGTTGTGGAATGGCGGGTGTCGGCTTGTGCCGTATGCCTCCAGCTCTCGTCACGTCCTTTGGCAGCGATCGGGTCAAGTGCAGTTCTTCAGAATGTGGAGAGTCAACATTTACTGCTCGGGTCTCGTTTGTCTCCTTTCGCAAGAGAACCTCCTTCATGCGTATGTGCTGCCTCAGTCTCGTGACCTGTGGGCTGAGATGCATCGTGTCGATATGAATACACTGCAACGCACACGCATTACATGAGCTGGTATAGACTCGGATTACTACTCGCGCCTTCTGGGGTGAAATGACTACATCCCATTTCCGCCTCGTCTTCAGGGGTTGCTTTGTGGTGTATCATTCCGCAGAACGAGCAAGGTTACATGAACTAACCTCTCCTAGCACCAACCGATGTGATGCAACCACGTTGCTCCACTCCGCTCTGCGACACGACAATAATTCCTGTCAACGTGAGTTACGACCCAGACCCCTTATTCTTTCCAACGCCGTTTATGTGGCAGATACTGTCCATTAGGTACAAAGAAGGCTGGTCTGACGCTTCAAAGTGCTCGGCAGGCTACTGCGACCCTTTCTCCAGTGCACCCGCAAGCATACACTCAAACAACGTGACTTTCTTTGCACCTTCCTTTTTTGGGACTCTGCGGAATAGTCGTACCACTTCACTCAGACCCACCATGACGCACTACGAAATCCCCAAGGAGCCTTCACCTGGGGTGAAGGCAGTTCTGCACTACCTCGACCAGCTCAGAGTCCTCAATCTCCACGAGATCGAGAAGCTCTTCACGGACGATTTCGTCCATTCGGCGCGGCCCTTGTCGCTCGGAATTCCCTCCAGGAACAAGCAGGAGAACCTGGCGTTCCTGCAAGGGCTGGCCGATCAACTAGGAGGACGGCCCGTCGAGGTGAATCATAGTAATCTATGACTTGTCTCCTCAAGATGGCTGAACAAGCTGTCCAGATTACCATCTATGACATTATCGAATCGCCAGGGAAGGCTTGGGCACATGTGCGTGAACTTTTCTAAATAAGCGTTGCCAGCAACACGCTCACATATGTTACCATAGATCCTTATGCACAATGAACCTCGGGAGGGCAACCCGTTCGACGTCGAGTGTATCTACCAGTTCATATTCGCCGAAGACCTCAGGTTCAAGGCTCTCACCAACTTCGTGGACAGCACAGCCCTTGCGTCCAGGGGCTGAAGGAACCAATTATGATTTGGGCAATCCAGGGGATACTATAGTGGAAGTTCATGACGCCGCATACACTTTATTGCTCTAGTACATACGTTCTTGGACTTCTGCTTGACACCCTGAGAATTCAGAATTACAAGTGTTCCGATTCTTACACCGTGTGACTTCAAAACAAAAAAGAGTGAACCTAACGCCCGGACCATCGGCAAGTCTCCAACATTGTCTTCGCCAAGATCACCGCAGTCACTTGCAGAGATGTGTCGAAGTTTGTTAACAACCCCCTGGATCACCTCTGACAGGTGCATCTTTTCTTTCATTTGGACGTCAGGTCCCGTTACGTCGTTCGGTACCTTGACTCGGCCTTCGCCACTGGCATCTTCCTTCCATAGAGGCGTACGTTTGCTCGCATCCCGTCACTCCTGACGCAGCATGAAGATCACGTCGGCCGCATGCAGTGTACTGAGACGAAATGAGGCCTGTTTCAGGCTCGTTAGGAAAAGCTCTTCAACTTAGTGCGGAGTTCGCACGAGCCGACTTCATGAAAGCGTACAGTAAGAGCGGTATTCTGGCGGGCCGACCTAAACTACTGCAAAGTAAACAGTTCCTGAGGCCCCTCCGCCCCTTCCACCTTTCCGGAAACCGAGGCACATCGTTCGAATATGTGGTCGGGAACTTGATTCCTTAGGACACCGAGGAAATCGGAAAGAGGTGTCCACTTGAGGGATTCCACGGTTTCCCCATCGTACAGCACTCGGACGAATCTCCTGTCCTTCCTATCTCTCCAAATCTGGACAACAGAACCCAGGCATCAACTGACGGCTGCTATATCTAGAGGAAGTGTGGCCACATACCTCGATAACTATCTCAGACCCAAGCCTTGGCCAGCGTAATGGGAATATTTCGAATCCAGCTGCCAGACGTATGATGGAGGTGTCGTGGGCGACGTACAGCGCGAGCTTATGTTCCGGTGCTTCAAGGGCATCCGCAAGCTCAGAGAAAAGCACTCCTATTTCTCCGGACATCAGTAAATGTCACGGTACGAGTAACGCAAAGGCTGACCGAAAGTCAGCTGATTGTATTCGGTCGCAGTTTCTGCTCGATGCCATAGATAGCTGTAGGTCGATCAGATGTGAGAACAGATGCAACTGCATTAGCACGTACTCGCCCTCAAGGTTTCCGAGCTCGAATATTTCTACGGCGTCTTCCTCAGAAACACAGTCTCCAGCGGCATTGCAGGGCAATGGATGATCGTTACAAACGCGGGCCGTCAGAATATCTTGATAGAACAGGACTGCGCTCTGGTAATTAGGAGTTGGCGGTGCTGTCATTTTGGGTGCTTACAAGAGGATGGCCAGGCAGCCGTAGAATTTTTCGTTCCAAGCACAGTATCAAGACGCTCTTTCAGGGCCGAAGTCTTTTTCAGAATGTCCTGCCAGAAGGGGGCAGCCTGCGCTGCAGAGACCAGCGAATCTGCACGAGGACACTTGTAGCTCGGTCCAAGAGAATCTATCTAAGCCCATGGTCAGGACCCACTTCCAACAGAGACGAAGTTACTTTCTCTTTGGGGCTGTGCATGGGCGGGCCATTTGCGTTTGGCAGACGAAGGGTCCATGCCGGCGAGTACACCACTCGCAACGTGTTTCGTGCGATCAATGTACGTCGTCCGCACGCTGATTTCGCTGGGCTGGACAGCTTGTAAAAAGCCTAAGTGCGCGTGGTATACGTCCCAAAGATCCTTGTCGAAAAGTCAGTACAGGTCAGAACCAGCTGTCACTGGCAGGGGCCGTTCTCACCTTCCCGTGAGTCTTCGAGTCGTGAAAACCGCCGGCTGTGAGCTGACCCTCCTCACAACTCCCGGCCCATATCTGTTCCCTGAATGGATGTCCAGGCGGTATGGTCACCGAGTTCGAGAGGCGGCTGCCGCTGCCGTCATATGTGAACCGCTTGATACCGGAGCAGTCCCACGGTACCCCAATGTTGATCTCGTGCTCTTTTGGAACCAGGGCGACGGGAGCGCGCTAAAAGTGATTCAGAAAATCAGGCAACAAATTGTACCAGCTCATTTGTCCCAACCTTATGGTGCCGCATCATAACGCTGAGATGAAGAAGTTCCACCCCCTTCTCTGGGGGTTCGTAATGAGACACATTCACATGTGGTGCATTGCAATAGCTAGAGAAATCCCGGTGTCTCGGGAAAGTTGGTGAAGCAAGGGATAGTTGTGCGCCGAGCAAGAAAGAGGTAAGGATCACTGGAAAGGCAGGCATAATTGTACTGCTATATGCGTGTGCGAATGCGTTACTGGGGAAATCTACCGGAAAGTCATCTCGTTCATTTCAAGTTCTTTTTATAGTCGAGTTACGCGTCTTAGCAAGCGTCTCGGTGAGTGGATAACCGTGTAGATAATTATTCGGGTCGGAGAAGAAAATGCTCCTGGTCACTAATTGGTCATTTCAGATGTACTGTAGAAAGCGGCGACGCACCTCATACAATTGCTAACCTGCGACGGGACTACTAGAGGCCCGAACTTGAATAGCTTGAATGTCGGCTCACCTGAATGGTAAGGTCACCGTCAAAGTCTTCTAGCGTGTCATGAGATCCGAACAAGAGAGCCGGCTGAGTCTTGGGCTGCATTTCTTCCATGCATAACGTACTTGATTCATCCTTGGATTCATCAGATGCCAGTGATCAGAATGACTGACGGGGACGTAATATAAATGGATTCAGACACAAGCAGACTGAAAATAACCCTTATCATACATAAAATATTCCGACATGGAAAGAACCAAGGAATGAACCAAGTTTGTCCACACCTATTCTGAATTCCTCACGCGTCGCCATCCATATATGTGGTTGGACCATTGACATGTACTTCGTCAGACGATCACCTGTTGTGATGACGAGGTTTGATACAGTAACGCTGGCCTTGACGCTGGCACTCTCATGCCATCGCCGATTGGTTCAACCGTTTCTGCCTGGATGACTTGACTCATACCTTGGATCGTACTCCAGCTCCCGAAGGGACACACCTAGTCTAGGAAGGTGACAGAACTGCCTTTGCCGAGTCACCTCTCCGTCCAACTCAGCACTCACACAATTCACCGATTTTGCTGCCATCGTACTCTCCACTTGGTCTGCTTCAAATTCAATATTGGCTTCGTGGGTTGATCGGTCGTTCCTCATGAGCGCACGAGCAGCCAGGCGCTTATTCTCTGGTCATTTGACCACGGGCTTGTGATGTTCTGCGTAGAACAGCGATGCTTCGGGACGCCTACACGTGGTCTCTGTTAATCAGCGGTTACACTCATCCGTGATAAATTGTGAATGCAGGGTGGATACAATGTCCTGTCTTCTCGCACCGATTTGGAGGGCGGCGGCGCCGGCTACTACCAGCGAGTTATCCGGGCGAATTGTTAACCACGTGTCCAAAACAGCATACCGCTTTAGAATGCGTCAACGACGTGGATCGACGATGCTGCGCAGCTTCCTCGTGGCACTTCTGGATGCGCCGATACTCACCGGTACTCACCGACCACCGACTCGGGGAACGCGAGGTGATTCCCGAAGATGTTGCATAAATAATGCCGAAGAAGCATGATCAGTTGCAGCCTAGAAATCTGTACATCACGCAGCACTGGTGCTCAACCATAAATATCCACATCAGGTGCAATTATTTCACAAGATGTACAGCAGTTACCTGGAAACCGATCGCACACGCACAGGAGCTCATATCACAAGCACAAAATCTATGAAGCGTTATCCGAGGCCCAAAAACGAGGTGCGGGCTGAGGGTAGCGAGTTGGAGTGATGATCCGCGCTGGGCTTTTTTGAGGGAAGGGGGTTGCAGATCTCAGATCTCAGGTTCGATGGCTAAACCGGAGATACCGGAGATGCGGAGCCAGTTCTCGTACACCGTGTATCTGGCGCGGGGCAGGTAGAGACCCCCGTTTCCGCGCATGCAAAAAGTACTGTATCCACTCCGACTTCGTTAACATCGGAAGGTGCTGCCCATTAGGTAAAGAAGGATAGTCTCAGGCTTTAAAAATGCTCGGCAAGCCGCTGCAACCCTTTCTCCAGTGTACCCCACAAACACACATTCAGACTCATAATGTCGGAGTCACCGCAAGTGCAGGCAGTTCGGCACTACCTCGACTATCTCAAAGTCCTCAATCTCACCGAGATCGAAAAGCTCCTCGCAGTCGATTTTGTTCAGGATACGCGGCCCATGGCTCTCAGAGTTCCTATCAAGGGCAAGGAGGAGTACATGGATTGGCTGGCCGAAAAACTAGGAGGACTGTCCATCGAGGTGATTCATAGCGATACATGACCTATCTCCCCGAACTGGCTGAACAGGTCGGACAGATTGACAACGTCAGGATTTCCGATGCGTCCGTATTGTCAAAGAAGGTTTTCGCGCAAGTGCGTGAACCTTTCTAAAAGCGTCGTTGGCAGCACGCTCACATATGTTACTAAAGCTCACGATACACGGGAAACCGCTGGTGGGCGAGCCGTTTGACATGGAGGCCATTTACATTTTCACATTCTCCCAAGCCGACACCAAGATCAGGATTCTCGCCACCTTTGTGGACAGCAAGCACTATCCATGGGCCACATGAGCCAGTTATTTTGTTGACAATCCAGAGGGTACTATGGTGGAAGTTCATGAAGCCGCATGTACTTTATTGCTGTAGTACACACGTTCTTGGACTTCTGAGAGTTCAGAATTACAAGTGTCCCGGTTCTCATTTTCTCATTTCTTACACTCAAGCTTACACTGATTTGGAAAAGAAAAAAAAGAAAAAAGAATGAACCACCTAACGGGGAAGCATTGACGATTCCCCAACATTGTCCTCATCGAGATCATCGCAGACGCTTGCAGAGATGTGTCGAAGTTTGTTAACAACTCCCTGGAACAGGAGCATCTTTCTCTCATTTGGATCTCAGGCCTCTCAGGTCTCATAACGTCGTTCGGTAACGTCCGAGTGAACGTGTATCAGGGCTTCTATGGAAGCCCTCAATGGACAATTTATCGCAGATCAGGAAAAGGCCCGGGGGCCGTCCTATCTACGCATATTCCGCGGTGCCGGGTCATCGGGGGCAAGAACTCTAGTTCGTGAACTCGGATATACTCTACAGGACCCCACTGGTACCGCAACAAGGTCATTGCACATATCTGGCAACCACGTAAAAACAAACGGTGCCCAGTCTCAGGAACTGCGCTCCCATTGCCATCCCTTCGCGGCCCACTCCAGGATATCCGTCTCGAACACCCCAAGACTGGTAGTATATCGCAACGCGTGGAGAAAGATGTACAGGCTACAGTACAGCCAGTCAATCTACCAGCGATGCGATTCTTCTTCGCCACATGCGTCTATTTATTGGCGGAGATCACATGATAGAAATCATTCGTCGTACCGCGCTTCACAAGCTTCATACACGGCCAGTGCCGTCCGCGCTAGGTTCGTCTTTGTGCCTCCTACTGAATCTTGCGAACTGAGGACTGGTCGGGGGGTATCCCCTGAAGAATCGAGAGGTGGGCGAGGCGAGGAAGGCTTGAGGCTGCTTTGAGGACCAGCAGATTTTCGAAGCAAGCTACATTACTTACGACTAGTCTCCACACGCAGCTAAGATAAATTCAAGCATGGAAGGCAAGAGATACCTCGTGTTCCATGGCTTCGTCGTACGAGGAAAAGTGCACTTCCCATTACGTCGTTATTCCGGTGTTATTACCGACCCGCCTGGCCTAGACCGAATGACACGAAACCCAAATATAATAAGGTCCGGTCAGAATATACTTGCCCTCCTCGTTCCAGCAGCGATGGCGCGCCCATCTAGTTTTCTCACCAGGAGGCGACAAACAACTGTGTCACCATACGTTACACGTGGGTTCACTCTCCCAGGCCGACTAAGTGCTTGCTTGGATCTGCAATAAATAAATAAATAATCCAACGAGTACCCCACTGCACACATTATCAAATTGTTGGGCCCCGTGGAGTCACGTCAGTTGATTTGATGACAGTGCGCAACGAGCGTGCAGAGCTACTGGCTGTAGAGGCCAGCTCTGATAAAAGCCAGGGAAAACCTCAGGTCAAGCACAGGAACGCGGAACAAGGTATGAACGCGAGGGCTCTAGAAATCCTAAGAAGGAAAAGCGAAGCTACTAGACGGGGGCAGGAGCTGTCGTCTGGTCTGATCCAAAAAAAAAAAAGAACTATCGTCTGGTTCAGGCCGTTCGGGAAATTCGGGTCGCGACCTGCCTGTATGGGCCGATCATGGGTAGGTCCGGTCGCCGGGCGGTCGGTGACGCGGTGGCTCGAGTTGGAGTGATGCGATCGATGATCCGCACTGGGCTTTTTGGGGGAAGGGGGTTGTCCGTGTCGTTGGAGTTCCGACTTCTCAGACCTCAGAGGCCTCAGATCTCAGGTTCGATGGCTAAACCGGAGATACCGGAGATGCGGAGCCAGTACTCGCACACCGTGTATCTGGCGCGGGGCAGGTGGAGACCTTCCTACGTTTCCGCGCATGCAAAAAGTACTGTATGCCATCATCCACTCCGACTTCGTTAACATCGGAAGATGCTGCCCATTAGGTAAAGAAGGATAGTCTCAGGCTTTAAAAATGCTCGGCAAGCCGCTGCAACCCTTTCTCCAGTGTACCCCACAAACACACATTCAGACTCATAATGTCGGAGTCACCGCAAGTGCAGGCAGTTCGGCGCTACATCGACAATCTCAAAGTCCTCAATCTCACCGAGATCGAAAAGCTCCTCGCAGACGATTTCACTCAGGATACGCTGCCCACGTCTCTCAAAGTTCTTCCCAAGGACAAGACGGAGTACATGGTGTTCCTGTATTGGCTGGCCGAACAACTAGGAGGACAAGGAGGAGGACGGACCATCGAGGTGATTCATAGCGATGCATGACCTATCTCCCCGAACTGGCTGAACAGGTCGGACAGATTGACATCATCGGGATTGCCGATGCGTCAGTATTGTCAAAGGAGGTTTTCGCGCATGTGCGTGAACCTTTCTAAAAAGCGTCGTTGGCAGCACGCTCACATATGTTACTAAAGTTCATGATACACGGGGAACCGCTGGTGGGCGAGCCGTTTGACATCGATGCCATTTACATTTTCACATTCTCCCAAGACGAAGAGACCAAGTTCAGGAATCTCGCCACCTTTGTGGACAGCAAGCACTATCCATGGGCTACGTGAGCCAGTTATTTTGTTGACAATCCAGAGGGTACTATGGTGGAAATTCATGAAGCCGCATGTACTTTATTGCTGTAGTACACACGTTCTTGGACTTCTGAGAGTTCAGAATTACAAGTGTCCCGGTTCTCATTTTCTCATTTCTTACACTCAAGCTTACACTGATTTGGAAAAGAAAAAAAAGAAAAAAGAATGAACCACCTAACGGGGAAGCATTGACGATTCCCCAACAAGGCTGGTCCTCATCGAGATCATCGCAGACGCTTGCAGAGATGTGTCGAAGTTTGTTAACAACTCCCTGGAACAGGAGCATCTTTCTTTCATTTGGATCTCAGGCCTCTCAGGTCTCATAACGTCGGTAACTTCGCTACTGGCGTCTTCCATGAAAGTGTACGTCTGCTCGCATCCTGTCACATGTCACACCCCACGTTGCATGAAGATCACGTCCGAGTGAACGTGTATCAGGGCTTCTATGGAAGCCTCAGTGGACGATTTATCGCAGATCAGGAAAAAGGGCTGTCCTATCTACGCATTCTCCGCGGTGCCGAGTCATCGGGGGCAAGAACTCTAGTTCGTGAACTCGGATATACTGCACAGGACCCCACTGGTACCGCAACGAGGTCATTGCACATATCTGGCAACCACGTAAAAACAAACGGTGCCCAGTCTCAGGAACTGCGCTCCCATTGCCATCCCTTCGCGGCCCACTCTGGCATTTCCGTCTCGAACACTCCAAGACTGGTAGTATATCGCAGCGCGTGGAGAAAGATGTACAGCCTCTCCGGGGAGGGATCTGGATGCAGCGGCAAGTAGCACTCGCCACAGTACAGTGCGCCGTCGTTCTCTTCCTGCACCGTGATCTGCGCGGCGGCTTGTTTCGCGCGCCCGCTCTCGGTTGGCGCGTCCGGGGGAGGCGCGACTCGCAGGAGCGGGTTTTCCGCGGCGGAGAGGCGGGTCAAGGATCGAGAGGGCTCCTCTTCTGTGAGCGCCGCGGACTGCTGCTGCTGCTGCTCGTCCGGAGGTGTGTCAGTGGGTTTGTCGGCGTCGGCCCACGCATGCCTGCCCCGTTTGCGCCGGTTCTGAGGAGGCAGCTTCTGGGCAGGCATGCCCGTCGGGTGTAGCCGGCCCTTTGCCTTGAAGACCACATCGCGCCATCGGGACCAGTCCTCGTCCTCGTCCTTCAGAGTATGATCGATACTGAATAAGAGGCGAGGACACCGATTGCCGCTACTTACCTTCATGTTGCGCAGACGGGTTATGACGCCTACTGCCTCCGCAGACAGCGGAACCGGTGAGCCCATGCCAATATCCTTGCCGGTTTCGCGGGGGAGAAGCTGCGGAGACGGAAGTGCCCGTCCCAGCCCCAGGATCAGACTGTGGAGCGACACGCGTTGAATCTGCAGTGTCTGTCCCGACAAGATGCGCAGGTGCGACTGGTGGCGCGCGATTGTCTGATGGTGTCGTGTCGATGCCCCCCTTTCCAAGGTTTGGTCCCTGTATACAGGTCAGGTAAGGGGTTTTATGAGAAATGAAAAACGGGCCCAAATTTTGGTCTCTGAGTAAACGGGATCATTGGCAATTGGATATCCGAGGTATTGGAGGTGTACGCGGATCTGGTGAGCTGGGGAGATTATCGATCGGACGCAGAAACCGTAAAAAGGCGGGTAACATACAACGACCTGTTAGAGGGCGACCTGAAAGTGATTCATTATCTTCCTGTCGAAAATAATAAAGTACAATGACATACAGTGGAGTACGCTCGTGTTCGTGTTTTTGTCGTAATGCAAACGTCTGAATATGGTTTTCGCAGCCTTGGCACGTGAGATCTGTCATAGAGCGATGCTTCGAGTGGTGACGCATGCATACCTTCCCTCGGGATGCACGATATTCAATCCCATCTGGCGGTCGACAGTGAGCAGAGGTTGGTCCACGACAACCTCTTCTGCCGGAAACTCGCCTGAGCAGCGCGCTATGTATTCCTTTTGACCTCGCCTTGCACGAATTCCTGCGAGAGTACGTGTGCTCGGAGGAGGAAAGGCCGATGATCATCAAGCCGGAGGTGAGACGATCAAGTCGATTAACAGCTGATGCGAAAAAATCAGTATGCACACGGGAACGGGAGAGGTCGGTACCGCCTTACTGTAAACCTTTTGGAACCCAAATTCCCGCTGAAGGATCTCCACAAGGGAGAGATAAAAATAGCGACCAGTTGCGTGGACGGGCTATGGCATGTGTCGGCTCAATGAAGAAGAACGACGAGTGACGTGCGCACGATGCTGCCCGGTTTGTCTATTACGATGAATTCGCTCTCCCGGTCCTCGTGTAGATCTTGACAGGTCGAGAGGTGACAGGAGGCTCGTGCCGGTGCACGACGTTTTCAATCCGGTCCCCGTTGCGGACGATGGT